>BQKN01065228.1:154437-180148 GCA_022839385.1 Asparagus kiusianus
CCGACCTCCAGGTGTTTGTCGTTTTGCCTCTTTGTGCCCATTTTCCGGTTCTGCGGTTGATTGGTTCGGATTAGATTCGTTGACCTGATTTGGCAGTAGATCCGCTTCTGAGTTTGAATCCGAAACTAATCTTGACTCGGTCGCGATTCATCCGAGTCCGCTCTTGGTTGGATGACTCGTTGATTCCTCAACCCGTTGGCTTGATTCCGCACGCGAGTGGATTCATTCCGTTGTTTGCGTGCGGTTCGTCAGCTTCGTAGCCTCGTTAGTTCGCTTCGTCACGTATCGTTTGGCTTCGGTGTCATCGGGCTAACGGTCATGTTCGGATACGTCGCCTGATGGTCTGTTTATCAATCGGCGTCGTCGAGCTGTGTTAAGGGACCTATAGGCATTTTTATACGCCTACAGATACCCCCTCCAAAGTATTTCAGCCTCGTTCTTTTATAGAAGAGCCTGGAATACTTTGGATATGATTGTCCCATCCTTTGATCGGTTACGACGGGATATTTTAAATGGCTTCCATTCTTGATTCCTTCAGTCCTCCAGGCTATTCGGTGCTTTGTCGAATATCTGTAAGGGTTCCGGTGCTGCATTTATTGTCTGACCGTCTGTCGAAATTTTGAATTTGAAGTTGGTTCTCGATTTCCTAGCTTTTTAGCTCGAGTTGGTTGCTTCAACACATAACTGATCATCGATTGACATTTGCGACGCGTTGTCCGGCGTCTGAGATTCATTGCGACGCGTTGTCCGGCGTTCGACACAGTTTATACTCGTACGTCTGCTGGAGTATACACAGTTTAAGCTCTTAAGGAATTGGAGCGTGGCAGATACTTGAGTCACGAGACCAATTTATAAAATTGATGTGTCAATGACTCGTATTTATAGAATTTTTGGCAAATTCTCAGCCATCAACGGGTTTGATAAGCCTTTACCGACTACCGTTTGAGTCGGGCTAGCATGCGGATTGTTTAAGTCCGTTCTGCATGTAACATTAAGCTAAAAGAGTTAACCCTTTTAGTGCTACGATATTGAATACGTAGACTTCGTCTTTCTCCTGTGAAAAGACTAAACAGCAACGTGTATGAGACGTTGACTTTAGGATTTTTGGCAAATCCTCAGCCTTCAACGGATTTGATTAGCCTTTACCGACTACCGTTTGAGTCGGGCTAGCATGCGGATTGTCTAAATCCGTTCCGCACGTGACGTTGCGCTAAAGGAATGAACTCCCTTAGACTTTGTGCTACGATTTCGAATACGTAAACTTCGCCGTTGATATGGGAATAGGCTACCCAGCAACGTGTATTAGACGTTGACTTATCCCTACTTAGGCTTCGGGATAAAGGTCCCCAGAATCAGGCTCTGGTATCTCTTTCTACGGGTAGAGATTAAACCGGCGACGCGTGTTAGGCGTCGACATATCCTTTCTTAGGATTCAGGATGAAATTCCCCACGCGTGTAAGGCGTGGATTTTGGTGTTATTAATAACAACCTGCCACAATGTTGAATATGTAGGCGAGTGTTCTTTTTAACGGTTAAGAACTAACCAGAGGCACGTGTTAGGCGCAGACTTATCCTTACTTAGGTTTTAGGATAAAATACCCCAGAATCGAATTCTGGTGTCTTTTTCTGCGGAGAAAGACTAAACCGGCAACGCGTGTTAGGCGCAGACTTATCCCTGCTTAGGATTCGGGATAAACTTCCTAGGATGAATCCAGGATTGATAAATTCTTAGAAAAGATTGGTGTGGGAAAGGAAAAATTTTATATTCTATTCCCCGAACAAGGAAGGAAGAATTTTATATTCTATTCCCAGTTGGAAAGGAGACTCGAGGTGGGATCTCCACCCCCAGAATTGAAAAGATTTGGATAACCCTAACTGTCGGAAGGTTTGATTACCGAGCTAAAGATGGAATTTCTCATTTATCGAGAGTGAACTGTGGTTTTGGTCCTAACTGTAGGAAGGTTTGACCAAACGGGAGCTTGAGATAACCCTAACTGTAGGAAGGTTTGATCACTCGATTTGAAAGTGGACCTCTCGTTCATTGGAGGAATCGAGAGGGGATTTTGGTTTTGGCCCTAACTGTAGGAAAGTTTGACCAAGCGGGAGATTTGAGACGATCCTAACTGTAGGAAGGTTTGATCGCTCGATTTGTGGGCCTCTCGTTCATTGGAGGAATCGAGAGGGGATTTTGGTTTTGGCCCTGAGTGTAGGAAGGTTTGACCAAGCGGGAGGTTTGAGACGATCCTAACTGTAGGAAGGTTTGATCGCTCAATTTGTGGGCCTCTCGTTCATTAACGGAATCGAGAGGGGATTTTTGTGAGGAAGGATTAATCTGTCAAAAGGATCGAATCTCGTCTCAACAAGATAACTCATGAGAATTAGTAAATTTGATAATGATAATGGAAAACATTCCGACATTTAGAGCTTAAATGTGGATGTTTTACTTATCACTTTTATAGTGATTGGGTTATCCCTAAGAATATCGCCCGTGGTATTCTTTTTGGGAACTTCCCGATACATGAATAATCCACCCCCAGCCTCCCTTGTGGAACTGGGTCCGACATTGTACTCAGTTACATGATCGGGTTATCCTTAAGAATATTACATATAAAAATTCTCCAGGAACTTCCCGTGAAAGAAATGAAACAGTTTAGACTCATATACATGTTGGAGTATCAGGGAGCAGTTTAACCTCTTATACCGGTCGGAGAATTGAGAAGCAGTTTATACTCGTATACTCTTCGGAGTGTTAAGACGCAGTTTATACTCTTATACTTATCGGAGTGTCAGGAAGCAGTTTATACTCTTATACCGATCGGAGTTTTAGGAAGCAGTTTATACTCTTATACCGGTTGGAGTTTTGCCGTTCTCAACTGGCTTACTCTAGCGTTATGACGCCGGCTTCAACCAAGGTCTGGATACTATTCTTTAAAGTAAAGCAGGCCCTGGTGGGATGAAGGATCCTCCTGTGGTATGCGCAGTACTTCGGATCCGTAGTATTGTCAGCTTCCTCCTGATTCGTGATTGGTGGTAGCTTGATCTTGTTATTTCTAAGGAGTGATTCGAAGATGGCTGGAACATCTTCGTCTTTGAAGGAGTACTCTTTTTGAGGCCTCTGATCCGAAGTCTTCTGTAGTCTCCGAGACTGCTGTTGCGATGTTTGATTAGCATCAACAGCCACTGCAGGTGTCTTGCCCTTACCACAGGAGGCGAAGTTAGAATTCGGAGGCTTAGTTGTTGATTGACCCCTCTCGGCTTTCTTCATTCGGAGGAATCGCTCAGCTTGCTCCCCTCGGACCTTCAGATCCTTCCACGTTTTGGATGGTGCTGTCCCCATTGCTTCCAACACGTCCAACGAAAGATTGTTATGGCAGGTCTGGAGAATAAACTCTTCAGTGATCGGGTCCCGACAATTCAACGCCTTGTTCCGGAACCTTTTGACGAAGGCGTCGACTAACTCCCCGTCTTTCTGCTTCTCATCAAGCAACGATCCGATAGATATCTCGGTGTCGTCATCGAAGAAATTTGTGAGGAACTTAGTCTCCATGTCGTCCCAGCTGTTTATGCTACCTAGCTTGAGGCGGCGATACCAATCAAAAGCGGCTCCGCGAAGAGTGCCAACGAATGACCGCACCATCAGAGGTTCATTACCAGAGATGACCCCCAAATATGATTTGAAGTAAATCACATGCTGAGTGGGTGAGCCTTTCCCATCAAACGGTGTGAAGTTGATTAAGTTAAACTTCGCCGGATACGGGATTGATTCCCATTCTCTTGGGTATGGACAAGGAATGCCCGTTTTCTTCACCTCTTGAGCGGAAATCAATGTATTGATTTTGCTCTCGAGGTTTTTAATTTTCAAGCTTTCACCTGTATCTTCGTTGGCATTCTCATTACCACCCCCTGCATTGACGGGAGGCTCATTGGCATTGCGAGTTTCCTCCGCATCCGCATTCTCAACTTCCTGAACAACCTGATTACGGCGGCTTGGTTCGCCTTGCTGGTTCGTCAGTGCCTGGATTTGTTGCTCATGCATTTCTCTCATACTCTACATGGCCATCTGCATTTCAAACCTGAAGCTTTCCTGTTGTTTGGCCATGGCTTCTTCGAGCATCTTGGCCACTTGTTCCGCGCTTATCATCAGCGACTCGCGGGGTTCCCCCTCACTGGACACTGTATTATCTGAGGCGACCGCAGAGCAGGCATCCGACTCTTCACCTTCTGAAGGTAGTCTTGTCTGAACCCTACCATAAGTTCCTCATGCGATGGCTCCAGACTGCAGATGGGTTAGACGCCGGGATGCTTTCAGAATCGACTCGAGATTATCCCGTGCCGATGTCCTTTTGCTGGTCATGTTAGCGGTGACCCTTGGAAATTCTCCATCTTCAACCGCCGTTCTTCTTCGTCGGCGACGCCTAGACCTTGGCTTTGGCATTTCAGTGCTGAGCCTCTCGAAAACCGAAACTCTTTCGGGGACCGTCTTGATGCAGTTACACTCAGACAATACCACCCGAATGAGTTTGGAACAGGGGCATTGATTCTCTAGCCTTTGAGGACTCCTCTTCCTAGTTTTCCTCGTACCCCCAAAATGATAGTACAACTCGTCTGTTTGAAGATCGGAGTAACCTATCGTGTGTTGGCACGACTTCTCAGGTATAACGTTATCATCATCGGATGACAACGTTTCCTTCTGAGGGCGAACTGCCTTCTTTGGGCTTTCAAAAGTTACGCGCCTTGAAACATGCCTTTGTGGGCGCTAGTTCTCAGCGGGCTTCTGGACTTCGATGCGTAAATTGGCGCGCGCAACAGCCTTGAACTTTTTGTCATGCTGAAAGTGACAGCGACCCCCAGCATGTTGAGTCGTTCGGGGTTTCTTCATCTAGCCCAAACGTTTTTGAACTGGAGCTTTGCATCGTCCATCGGGAAGTGGACCGAGGCGCTCCAAAACTGACTTCTTTCTCCGTAATGATTCTGCGTGACCTCCCGGAGTAGCCATGGGAATTGTTGGCGACTTCGTTTGGTTCGCCGAAGGTTGAACCTGCTTCGAAGGCTGCAAAGGTTGCTCTTTGGCCTGAGTCGTCACTTCGGACTTGGGCCTCCAAACTTTGCGGGTTGGTGGCGGCTTCTTTGCCACTTCCTTCTGCAGCTTCCTATGGGCTTCTTCAGCTTGAGCCCGTGCCTGCGCTGATAATGCGCGGCGCTTGCGGATGCGCTCCTCGAGCGTTGAACGGTTCCGTTTGACACGGACCCATTCCATTGTTGGCGGCTTGGAAGAGCTACCCTTCATCGGTTGTTGAGGCTGTTTGCCTCTCTTGTTCTTCGGACTCGCGTTATGGCGGATTCCATCCGTGGATTCCATTGCCTTCGTGAATTCTCGGGCCAAGCGTTGGCGTCGCCTTTGGCGGGCTCTCTTCGAGAGAGTCACCACTCCTTTGGTGACGGAGGAATTGGCAGGAATCGGCTTGACCTAGTTGGAAATTGGAGGGATCTCACCCAATGCGACTTAGGCATCTAACGGGGCGAGATCTTCGTTGGTGTTTTCAACATCTTCATACCAACGAGCTTTTCTCCTAGCGGAGAACTTCTTGGACTTGCGGGGGTAGGTTGATCCGGATGAGGACGACAAGTACTCCTCGAACTTCTGCTGGTCGAACTCGTATTCGACCTCCTCCACGACCGGGATTGAGATCCACGGCTGTGACGCTCCGATCTCGGCAGCGAGATCGGTGGCTCCCACTGTGGTCACCAGATTGTTCGCGGTGAAAATCGAGTCTTTCTTCATTGTTGATTCCATTGCTATCTTGAATAATAGATTTTTGAGTTACAAAGATCCGGTCTTTTTATAAGATCCGGTTACAATGAAAATCAAAGAAAAATAAAGAAAAATTACAACTTTCTCCTTTTGTGTCGAACAAATCACGAGCTCCTGTTATTCGGTCGCTCGCTTGCGTGGGTTGTTTGCCTGTGCCGAGGGTTGATCCGTTGACCACCGCATAATCTAGATCCGGTCAGATCTACGCAGTACGACGGGTATTATTTCACTAAGGAAATAATAGCCGGGGGGATTAGTTCACCAAGGAACAAATCGCCCAAACCTCGGGATCAAAGACCAATCTTTGATCCGGAGTACACCTGCGTAGATCTGAGATCCGATCCTCTCGAACACCTGCCTTTTTTGGCGTTGACGATCACCGAGCACCAGATCTGGATGAGCGAGTCCTTGAAGTCCCAAAGTTGAGATCTTTTTAAGTTCTGAGTCTCCAATCCAGCAGGGCTTCGCCTCTCCAAAATCCAACCTTTTCAAATGAACAAGGGGGGCCTATTTATAGGCTACCTTCACTGTGCCCCTGGCACAGGGTGGCCGGCCACTTTGGTGGCTCGGCCACCGAGCCACCTCAAGGTGGCTCGGCCACCGAGCCACCTTGTGGTGGCTCGGTGGTGGCCGAGCCACCTATAGGTGGCTCGGTGAGCCACCATGGTGGCTCGGCCACCGAGCCTCCTTGGTGGCTCGGTGAGCCGACCTCCAGGTGTTTGTCGTTTTGCCTCTTTGTGCCCATTTTCCGATTCTGCGGTTGATTGGTTCGGATTAGATTCGTTGACCTGATTTGGCAGTAGATCCGCTTCTGAGTTTGAATCCAAAACTGATCTTGACTCGATCGCGATTCATCCGGGTCCGCTCTTGGTTGGATGACTCGTTGATTCCTCAACCCGTTGGCTTGATTCCGCACGCGAGTGGATTCATTCCGTTGTTTGCGTGCGGTTCGTCAGCTTCGTAGCCTCGTTAGTCCGCTTCGTCGCGTATCGTTTGGCTTCGGTGTCATCGGGCTAACGGTCATGTTCGGATAC
Source organism: Asparagus kiusianus (assembly GCA_022839385.1). Taxonomy (NCBI): domain Eukaryota; kingdom Viridiplantae; phylum Streptophyta; class Magnoliopsida; order Asparagales; family Asparagaceae; genus Asparagus; species Asparagus kiusianus. The sequence continues at coordinate 161,284 of BQKN01065228.1, forward strand.
GTCGCCCGATGGTCTGTTTATCAATCGGCGTCGTCGAGCTGTGTTAAGGGACCTATAGGCATTTTTATACGCCTACAACCCTCGCATGGGAGGACTTTGTTTATTTCTTCGATGGATAATATATTTCTTCTGCAGCATGGACTGGGAAGGAGCTTGAGTTGTCCCGGTTGACTTAGGGGGACATGTCGGTGGCAGATTTTAAGAACAGATTTATGGAGTTGCTGCACTTCACTGGCATGTGGTAGACAGGAGAGCGCCAGGCTCAGATGTTCTTAGCAGGGCTCCGCCCTAATCTTCGTCGATACCTCGTCTCGAGGAAGTTCTATTTGGTTCGAGAGGTAGAAGAAGCCGCCACCTCACAGGAGATTGAGACCGCCATGTTTCAGAAGAATAAAGAAGGTAAGACCAAGGCAGGGCAGTCAGGGGATAAGGGTAAGAACAAGAGGCTTTTTTCTGTATCCCAACAGCAGCAGCAAGGCCCTCATAAGAAGGGATCCCAGCAGGATCAGAGGGCGCATCAGTAGCGTAAGTTTCAGGGGGTTTGCTATAACTATCAAAAGGTGGGACATAAGGCATCATAGTGCCATAGTGCACCAACAGGAGCCCAGCAGGGCAAGGGTCCGAACCAGCAGCAGCAGCGACAGCAAAGCAGAGGTCAGGGCTAGCAGAAAAGGCTTGAGGTACCGCCAACAGCACAGAGGACAGAGGGGCAGGTTCGAACAGTCCAGGAGGCTCCCCAGGGACAGATTGTCTCATATTCTCCGGCACCAGCAGTAGAGCAGTGTTCAGCTACAGGCAGAGTATATGCAGTGGTTCCCCGTGATCATGGTGCGAGCAGAGCAGTTGTGGAGGGTATGTTCCTTGTGAATTCCTTTCCCGCCCGTATTCTTTTTGATTTGGGAGCTTCGTATTCTTTCATTTCGTATGATTTTATGACTAGACTCCAGCTTGTACCTCAGCCATTAGACACCCCTTTATCAGTTTCCACCCCTTTAGGTGAGATATCGCTTCTGGAGAGCGTTTGTAGGAGGTGTACTATTAGTCTAGATGAGTCAGAGTTCGTCATTGATTTGATAGTGTTGCATATGCCCGAGTTTGATGTCATCCTTACTTTGGATTTGTTGTCGTCCTACTATATTAGTATTGATTGTTTTGCGAAGACAGTTAGATTACGAGTGTCCGATGGGTCCGAGATGATTGTGGCCACTTCTCAGGGTAATCGTTTTGCAGAGTTATTTCTGGCGTACATCGAGGAGGTGATGCGATAGGATCAGGGTGCTGATTTGTTAGAGACTAGAGTTGTCTCAGAGTATCGGGATGTCTTTTAGGACATACCTAGGTTACCTCCTGTGAGAGAGGTCGAGTTTTGTATTGAGTTTTAGCCGGGCATAGCCCCGATATCCCGCGCACCCTATCACATGGTACCAGCTGAGATGAGGGAGCTTCAGACCCAGTTGGATGAGTTGTTAGCTAAGGGATTTATTCGTCGGAGTCATTCTCCGTGGGGCGCACCGGCCCTCTTCGTGAAGAAGAAGGACAATAGCATGAGATTGTGCATAGATTATAGAGAGTTGAACAAGGTAACTATCTGGAATAAGTATCCATTACCTAGGATTGATGACTTATTCGACTAGTTGCAGGGAGTGCAGTTCTTCTTGAAGATTGATCTTCATTCTGGTTATCATCAGTTGTGGGTTCGGGAGATGGATATCCCCAAGACCACTTTTCTTAATCGATATAGAACTTTCGAGTTTATGGTCATGCTATTTGGGTTGACCAATGCACCCGCGGTATTTATGGATTTGATAAATCGGGTTTTCCATCCTTTCTTGGACCAATTCATGATTGTTTTCATCGATGACATCGTCATTTATTCGAGATCGGAGGCAGATCTTGAGCAGCATCTCCGATTAGCTTTGCAGACCCTACAGGAGCACCAGTTATATGCCAAGTTCAGCAAGTACGAGTTTTGGTTTTCAGAGGTCAGATTTCTTCGCCACGTCATCAGTAGAGAGGCATATCAGTAGACCCAGCTAAGGTTACATGAGTGCTTGATTGGGAACCGCCGAAGACAGTGACGGAGATTCGTAGCTTCTTAGGGTTAGCAGGTTATTATAGGAAGTTCATCCAGGACTTCTTCTCGAAGATTTTGATGCCACTTACACACCTTACTAAGAAGGGTGTACAGTTCATTTGGAGTGTGGAGTGCTAGAAAGCCTTTGTTATCTTGAAGACTAAGTTAACTTCAGCCCCAGCTTTGACTATTCTGAGCAGCGACAGGACGTTTGTCGTCTACACAGATGCATCATTGGCAGGATTAGGAGGCGTCTTGACGCAGACTCAGAGGGTAGTAGCATATATCTCACGGCAGTTGAGGGTGCATGAGCAGAACTATCCCACTCATGATTTGGAGTTAGCAGCAATAGTATTTGCATTGAAGTCATGGAGACACTGTTTGTATGGAGTGCAGTTTGAGCTGTTCACAAACCACCAGAGATTGAAGTATCTTTTCTCTCAGAAGGAACTCAAGCAGAGACAGAGGAGATGAATTAAGTTTATCAAGGACTACGAGTTCGCGATTCAGTATCATCATGGGAAGGCGAATGTCGTAGCAGATGCTTTGAGTAGGAAGCGTCGACATTGGGTTTCGGCTTTGAGATGTTCATTGTATAGAGATCTTCTTACTCTTAGACAGTTTGATTTTAAACCCGAGATAGGTGGAACCAGTGTGTTTTTGGGCGCTGTGTTAGTTCAACCATCTTAGAGTACCAGAGTAGTCAGAGCTTAGCTGGAAGACTCTTGGATTCAAATCCGAAAGGAGGAGATTTCCAAAGTGCCTAAGGCTGATTGGACCATTGGAGTAGATAGAGGTCTACGGATGGTGGGTAGGCTGGTTATGCCATCCAGTGCCGAGCTAAAGAGAGAGTTATTTGATGAAGCACACTGTACTCGGTACACAATATATCAAGGGACTACCAAGATGTACAAGGACCTGAAGAGACATTTCTGGTGGAGTGGTATGCGTAGAGAGAGTGCAGAGTATGTGGCTAAGTATTTTACCTGTCAGCAGGTGAAGGCAGAGCATCAGAGACCGGTAGGGACACTTCAGCCTTTGCCTAGTCTAGAGTGAAAGTTGGCAGATATTTCTATGGACTTCATTGTAGGGTTGTCGATGTCGAAGAAGGGGAATGATTCTGTTAGGGTGATAGTGGACCAGTTGATGAAGTCAACACATTTTATTCTAGCGAGGACTATATATATAGCTGAGGCGTATGCGAGGATATTTATTCAGGATAGTCCGACTTCATGGAGTTCCTGATATGATTGTGTCGGATCGAGGTTTAGTGTTCACTTCACATTTTTGGAGAAGTTTCCATGATTCGTTCGGCAGCAGGTTATCTTACAACAGTGTATTCCACCCACAAACAGATGGTCAGACGGAGGGTGAATCAGGTGTTGGAAGGCATGTTACGGGCTTGTGTCATAGACTTTCAAGGTAGCTAGGAGGAGCATATTCAACTGATAGAGTTCGCTTATAACAACAGTTATCAAGCGACGATCGGTATGGCCCCATATGAGGCATTATACGGGAGACCTTGTAGATCACCGATATGTTGGACAGAGCCAGAGGATAGCTTAATGCTTGGACCAGAAATTGTGAAGCAGACTACTGAGAAGGTAGCATTGATCAGAGATAGGATTTTAGCCGCTCAGAGTCGGCAAAAGAGCTATGCAGATAAGAGACGAAAACCCTTGGAGTTTCAGGTTGGAGATTCAGTTATGCTGAAGGTATTGCCTATGAAAGGCGTTCAGCGATTTGAGAGACGGGGAAAGCTTGCACCGAGGTATATTGGACCCTTCTAGATTTTAGAGTGCATTAGAGCTGTGTCATAAAGACTAGATCTTCCAGCATCGATGTCTAGTATCCGCAATGTATTTTATGTTTCTATGCTCAAGAAACACTTGCATGATGAGGAGCAGCAGCGAGTATTGGATACACCAGAGATTGAATTTTCAGAGGATTTGACTACTATTAAAATTCCAGTTTGTATACTTGTCAGGGAGGACAAGAGGCTTAGAAACAAGGTGATTCCTTTGGTGAAAGTTTAATGGAACTGAAGAGGCGTTGCAGAGATTTCTTGGGATCGCGAAGAGGACATGCGTCGTGACTATCCACACATGTTTGAGCAAGTAAATTAAAGTTTTTTGGTACGGGTTATATATGGCTTATAGATTCTATTATGGCGACGTTTACACTTAACACTAAAATGAGGGTATTACCACATATCTCCAAAGTACTCGGAACATATGGTATATATATAAGGGGTTCCTTTTTGGATTTTTCACTCGATGTACTTGTTCCATTTAGTTAGGGGTTAAGTGGGGATATTTACATTTTAGATGGTTAAGTGTAGACATCGAAGATAATTATCGAGCACGAAGACGATATGTAGCGCTACTTCCTGCATTTATTGAGGAAGTGAATTGATTTATATGCATGAGTATTTGTGTGTTTATATTTAGATTTAACACTAGAATGAGGATATTTCTGCTCAATTCTTAACCTTTTGGAACATATGGTATATATATGAGGGGTTCCTTGTTTGGAATTTTCCCCCGACATACTAGTTCCATTTGATTAAGGGTTGAGTGGGAATATGGTCATCCTGGATTGTTAAGTATAAATATCGTTATATGCTTGTCTAGAGTATTATTATTTGTTTAGATATAATTTCTGAATTTCGAGGACGAAATTCTTTTAAGGGGGGAAGAATGTAACACCCCGTATTTTTTTTATGCATATATGTGAATTTTTGTGATATATAGCTTGAGGTCATATATGGACATGATAACAAGTTATTTGAGATGATATGAGTGTATATATATAGAGTTTTGTGCATTGGTTTTGCAAATAAACAAAACATGCACGAAACAAGAAACTGTAAGATCAGTCGATCGATCAGTCGACTGACGAGCTGTTTTCCAGTTTTTCCAGGTTTTGGTTGTTTTGGTTGTTTTGATTGGTTCGGGTTTTAGGTCGAGTCTGGCTGTTCATATATGATCTCTCCTACCCGAAAACACCCCCCTCTCATCATCAAATCTGAGAAACCCTAGCCCCCTCTCTCCTCTCTCAAACCCTAGGTTCATTCTTGGTGATTTTGGGGAGAACTAGGAGGGTTTTCAGCGAATTTCGAACGTTGCAGCATAGGGGAACCACTCTCTCGCAGATCCAGAAGCTTTTCATCACCCCTGAGGCGAGTAACATCTCGCCCAACTTTGTCCCATATTTCTAAACATTTTCAAATAAATTTTTATGAGTTTTAATGAGCCAAAAATGTATTTTTGTGTACAAAGGTTTGATTTTTATAGCATATAATGTGAAGATATGTTATTTCAGAATGTTAAAAAACTCACCAACATTTTGTGAATCAAAGATCTAGATCTGTAATGTTTTAATGAGAGATTAAACATGAGTTTTGTTTTCAAAATGTTTTTAAAGAATAAATGCATATGTTTAGGGTTTTGTTTATGTATTAACACGTGAAATTTTCGTTTCAGTTTAGTACATATATGTTAAAATTAGTATCTTTATGCTTGGTTTTCATGATGATGATTTTAGATAAATAGTATTGCAAATAATCACTATACAAACAGGTTTTTGCAGCCGTTCGGTCGACTGATCAGTCGACTGACGGGCTGAATTTTCTAGCTATCAGTCGACTGATCAGTCGACTGACGGGCTGATTTTATTTTCTCAGTTCCTCAGTCGATCGATCAGTCGACTAGTGAGCTGAGGCTATTCTGCCTGATCTTATCAGTCGACCAATGAGTCGACTGATTACATCAGTCGACACATGAGTCGACTGATGAGGTGTTTTACAGATTCTTGATCTGTTGGAGTTGCTTTTCGGAGTCGCCTCAATATTTAACACTAGTATACAATGTTATGATTTATCTGAACATGTGAGTTGACTTTTGACACAAGTTTAGACCTGTACATTGAGACGCATACGAGTTTAGGATATTTATACCTTTCCACATATACCTTTGACAGTTGCACCTCTTTACTTATAGTCCATGTGTTGGACATACAATACTTTTAGTCCATGTGTTGGACACTTATCTTTTCAGTCTATGTGTTGGACAAGCATATCATTTAGTCCATGTGTTGGACATTTGCTAAATCTTGAGCATGATACATAACCGAGTTTAGAGCACAACATATTTATGAAGTTGGGACATGATAGCTACCTAAGCTGGACGTGACAGTTATTGTGGCTTTGACATGACTATGTTTATTGGTAGAGATGTGTTCGTTTCCTTTTCTTTATTGTTCATATATTAGACTCCGGGTTTGGTACTTAGGAACTTACAATTTAAGATACAAGGTATATACATGAGTGTTTCCTTGTTTGGATTATTTTGCTCGACGTACCTATGCTCGTGTTGTAATTTCCTAAGTACTAAAACACATTATTATTAGGATAAATAATTTTATATTATTATGTGTTAATTATATTTTCTGTATACAACTAGCCCTTTTCCTTTTGGATTGGTTGTGATGTTGCTCGCTAGCGCTTTGATGCTCGTTGTCCCTCCTCCTTTCAGGTAACGAGCCAGGAGCCCGGAGAGTCGCAGGTTGATAGCGATGTATTTTAGCTTCAGCTGTCTATTTAGTTATATTTTTCTTTTGAGCTCCATTGTAGACTTTTGTTTAGACATTTAAGAGTTTTTATTCTAGAAGTTGTAAAGGTTGTGTGCCTTATTTCCTCTTGTCAGATATTTTTTGTATTTGAGACTTGTTGAGTACTTCAGTTTATTTATTTCAGACATTTGCTAGATGATGGAATATTAATTTGATCTCTAATATTTTATCTGTTGATTTCTATATTATCTTCTACTTGCTTTTGTACCCACATCTTTTATTGACTCTACTAGAGAGATAGTAATTGTGATGGTGAAACATGTTATTGCACGGTGTGGTGCATGACAGGTTTAACATTCTTGGTTTCATCTTGGACTGCAACCTTGTGTGAAACCAGGGGCGTCACAGTTGATATCAGAGCTCTAGTTCTAATATCATCATGTGTCGAGTCGTGGAGCTAGGATAGAGTTTATTAGGATTCATGTATAGAGTCCGCTAAGGATTTCCTAGTATGAGTGAGGACGATATATGCGTATATCTAAAAATTTAAGAATATTTTTTTTATGACAACTATTTTCGTGTAAATTTAAAGTATTTGTGTGAATACTAAATTGTTGTAAAAATCATATTGTGGTATGTTGTGTATGTGTATATGTCTATTTTGACACATAAACTCTTGTTTTCTTATGATCAGAGAGAGATGGTAGGACGTGGTAGACCTCGTACTCGGAGAGCTGGACAGGCAGAGTCACAGCAGGCTCCACCTGAGCCACAACAAGATCAACCCGAGCCATAATAGGCACCACCTGAGCCGCAATAGGTTCCCCAATATCTTATTGATCTCATGGCTCTCATCGTAGCTAGGATGGCAATAATTGAGGAGCTTGTGGCGAGTCATATCGCGCCACCGACACCACCACCACCAGCAGCAGATTAGCCACAGGGGATACCAGCAGTTCCTATCAGTGAGAGACCTCCAGAGGACACACCTGCAGCTATTCCTCTAGCAGTTCCAGATAGAGCCACAGAGCAGGAGGCTTGGCTCCGTATGGTTGAGAGGTACCAGAAGATGAGAGCACCAGAGTTCCAGGGGTCAGCGGATCCGCTTGCAGCCTATAAGTGGAAGGAGGATGTGAGTAACATCCTCGATATACTTAATATGGATTCGGTCCAGAAGCAGAGATTGGCGTCCTACAGTTTGAAGGGAGACGCCGAGAGATGGTATAGGCTCCAGTTCACTCCAGAGCACCGGATGACCCTCGCATAGGAGGACTTTGTTTATTTCTTCGATGGACAGTATATTTCTTCTGCAGTACGGACTAGGAAGGAGCTTGAGTTGTCCCGGTTGACTCAGGGGGACATGTCGGTGGCAGATTTTAAGAGAAGATTTATGGAGTTGTTGCACTTCACGGGCATGTGGCAGACAGGAGAGCGTCAGGCTCAGATGTTCTTAGTAGGGCTCCGCCCTAATCTTCGTCGATACCTCGTCTCGAGGAAGTTCTATTCGGTTCGAGAGGTAGCAAAAGCCGCCACCTCTCAGGAGATTGAGACAACCATATTTCAGAAGGATAAGGAAGGGAAGACCAAGGCAGGGCAGTCATGGGATAAGGGCAAGAACAAGAAGCCTTTTTCTGGATCCCAACAGCAGTAGCAAGGCCCTCATAAGAAGGGACCCCAGTAGGATCAAAGGGCACATCAGCAGTGCAAGTTTCAGAGGGTTTGCTATAACTGTCGTAAGGTGGGTCACAAGACATCAGAGTGTCGTAGTGTACCAACAGGAGCCCAGCAGGGTAGGGGTCCGAACCACCAACAGCAGTGGTAGCAGGGTAGAGGTCAGGGCCAGCAGAACAGGCTTGATGCACCACCAGCAGCATAGAGGATAGAGGGGCAGGTTCGAGCAGTCCAGGAGGCTCCCCATGGACAGATTGTCCCATATTCTCCGGCACCAGTAGTAGAGTAGTCTTCAGCTACATGCAGAGTATATGCAGTGGTTCCCCGTGATCATGGTACGAGCGGAGCAGTTGTGGAGGGTACGTTCCTCATGAATTCCTTTCCCACCTGTATTCTTTTCTATTCGGGAGCTTCGCATTCTTTCATTTCGTATGATAGCTGATCCCCATCAAACACCGATGATAGAAGTTACAATTTGACGACTTCCAGAAGGCTATAATTTAAAGACTTTCATATAAATTGATGAAGGTTACAATCTGACAATCTTCACAACAACTAATGAAAGCTCTAATCAATAGCCTTTATAATCAACATCGGGAGTTACAATCTGACGACTCTCACATATCAAAGAGTTAAAGCAAAGATTATAAAACGACGATCTTTGTAATGCTCTAACAGAAAGAGACTACAAATCGATGGTCTCTTCAAACCAAGAGGTAGAAGTCCTCCCCGCGTACCATCATCAAGACGCAACACCAAGACTCAAGCTCGTAGCTCAGCCATTAGACACCCATTTATTAGTTTTCACCCCTTTAGGTGAGATATCGCTTCTGGAGAAAGTTTGTAGGAGGTGTACTATTAGTCTAGATGAGTCAGAGTTCGTCATTGATTTGATAGTGTTGCATATGCCCGAGTTTGATGTCATCCTTGCTATGGATTGGTTGTCGTCCTACTATATTAGTATTGACTATTTTGCGAAGATAGTTAGATTACGAGTGTCCGATGGGTCCGAGATGATTGTGGCCACTTCTCAGGGCAATCGTTTTGCGGAGTTATTTCTGGCGTACATCGAGGAGGTGATGTGATGGGATCAGGGTGCTGATTTGTTAGAGACTAGAGTTGTCTCAGAGTATCGGGATGTCTTTTAGGACATACTTGGGTTACCTCCTGTGAGAGAGGTTGAGTTTTGTATTGAGTTGTAGCCGGGCACTGTCCCGATATCCCATGCACCTTATCGCATGGCACCAGCTGAGATGAGGGAGCTTCAGACCCAGTTAGACGAGTTGTTAGCTCAGGGGTTTATTCGTCGGAGTCATTCTCCATGGGGCACGCCAGTCCTCTTCATGAAGAAAAAGGACGGTAGCATGGGATTGTTCATAGATTATAGAGAGTTGAACAAGGTCACTATCCGGAATAGGTACCTATTACCTAGGATTGATGACTTGTTCGACCAGTTGCAGGGAGTGTAGTTCTTCTCGAAGATTGATCTTCGTTCTGGTTATCATCAGTTGTGGGTTCGGGAGATGGATATCCTCAAGGCCGCTTTTCTTACTCGATATGGATCTTTCGAGTTCATGGTCATGCTATTTGGGTTGACCAATACACCCGCGATATTCATGGATTTGACCCTCGCATGGGAGGACTTTGTTTATTTCTTCGATGGACAATATATTTCTTCTGCAGCACGGACTGGGAAGGAGCTTGTGTTGTCCCGGTTGACTCAGGGGGACATGTCGGTGGTAGATTTTGAGAGCAGATTTATGGAGTTGCTGTACTTCACGGGTATGTGGCAGACAGGAGAGCGCCAGGCTCAGATGTTCTTAGCAGGGCTCAGCCCTAATCTTCGTTGATACATCGTCTCGAGGAAGTTCTATTCGGTTCGAGAGGTAGCAGAAGCCGCCACCTCACAGGAGATTGAGACCGCCATGTTTCAGAAGGATAAGGAAGGGAAGACCAAGGCAGGGCAGTCAGGGGATAAGGGCAAGAACAAGAGGCCTTTTTTTGGATCCCAACAGCAGCAGCAAGGCCCTCATAAGAAGGGACCCCAGCAGGATCAGAGGGCGCATCAGCAGCGCAAGTTTCAAGGGGTTTGCTATAACTGTCACAAGGTGGGACATAAGGCATCAGAGTGTCGTAGTGCACCAGTAGGAGCCCAGCAGGGCAGGGGTCCAAACCAGCAGCAGCAGCGATAGCAGGGCAGAGGTCAGGGCCAGCAAAACAGACTTGAGGCACCGCCAACAGCATAGAGGACAGAGGGGTAGGTTCGAGCAATCCAGGAGGCTCCCCAGGGACAGATTGTCCCATATTCTTCGACACCAGTAGTAGAGCACTCTTCAGCTACAGGCAGAGTATATGCAGTGGTTCCCCGTGATCATGGTGCGAACAGAGCAGTTGTGGAGGGTACGTTCCTTGTGAATTCCTTTCCTGCCCATATTCTTTTCGATCCGAGAGCTTCGCATTCTTTCATTTCGTATGATTTTATGACTAGACTCCAGCTCGTAGCTCAGCCATTAGACACCCCTTTTAACAGTTTCCACCCCTTTAGGTGAGATATCGCTTCTGGAGAGCATTTGTAGGAGATGTACTATCAGTCTAGATGAGTCGGAGTTCGTCGTTGATTTGATAGTGTTGCATATGTCCGAGTTTGATGTCATCCTTGGTATGGATTGGTTGTCGTCCTACCATATTAGTATTGACTGTTTTGCGAAGACAGTCAGATTGCGAGCATGCGATGGGTCCGATATGATTGTGGCCACTTCTCAGGGCAACCGTTTTGCGGAGTCATTTCTGGCATACATCGAGGAGGTGATGCGACGGGATCAGGGTGCTGATTTGTTGGAGACTAGAGTTGTCTCAGAGTATCAAGATGTCTTTCAGGACATACATGGGTTACCTCCTGTGAGAGAGGTCGAGTTTTGTATTAAGTTGTAGCCGAGCACAACCTCGATATCCCGCGCACCCTATTGCAGATGAGGGAGCTTCAGACCCAGTTGGACGAGTTGTTAGCTCAGGGATTTATTCATCGGAGTCATTCTCCGTGGGGTGCGTCGGTCCTCTTCGTGAAGAAGAAGGACGGTAGCATGAGATTGTTCATAGATTATAGAGAGTTGAACAAGGTCACTATCCGGAATAGGTACCCATTACCTAGGATTGATGACTTGTTTGACCAGTTGCAGGGAGCGTAGTTCTTCTTGAAGACTGATCTTTGTTCTGGTTATCATCAGTTGCGGGTTTGGGAGATGGATATCCTCAAGACCGCTTTTCTTACTCGATATGGATCTTTCGAGTTCATGGTCATACCATTTGGGTTGACCAATGCACCCGTGGTATTCATGGTTTTGATGAATCGGATTTTCCGTCCTTTCTTGGACCAATTCGTAATTGTTTTCATCGACGACATCCACATTTATTCGAGATCGGAGGCAGATCATGAGCAGCATCTCCGATTAGCTTTGCAGACCCTACGAGAGCACCAGTTATATGCCAAGTTCAGCAAGTACGAGTTTTGGTTTTCAGAGGTCAGATTTCTTCGCCATGTCATCAGTAGAGAGGCATATCATTAGACCCAGCTAAGGTTACAGGAGTTCTTGATTGGGAACCGCCAAAGACGGTGACGGAGATTCGTAGCTTCTTGGGATTAGCAGGTTATTACAGGAAGTTCATCCAGGACTTCTCAAAGATTTTGATGCCACTTACACACCTTACGAAGAAGGGTGTACAGTTTATTTGGAGTGTGGAGTGCTAGAAAGCCTTTGTTATCTTGAAGACTAAGTTGACTTTAGCCCCAGCTTTGACTATTCCGAGCAGCGACAGGATGTTCGTCGTCTACACAGATGCATCATTGGCAGGATTAGGAGGCGTCTTGACGCAGAATCAGAGAGTAGTAGCATATATCTCACGGCAGTTGAGGGTGCATGAGCATAACTATCCCACTCATGATTTGGAGTTAGCAGCAATAGTATTTGCATTGAAGTCATGGAGACACTGTTTGTATGGAGTGCAGTTTGAGCTGTTCACAAACCACCAGAGTTTGAAGTATCTTTTCTTTTAGAAGGAACTTAACCAGAGACAGAGGAGATGAATTGAGTTTATCAAAGACTACGAGTTCACGATTCAGTATCATCATGGGAAGGCGAATGTCGTAGCAGATGCTTTGAGTAGGAAGCGTCGACATTGGGTTTCGGCTTTGAGATGTTCATTGTATAGAGATCTTCTTACTCTTAGCCAGTTTGATTTTAAACCTGAGATAGGTGGAACCAGTGCGTTTTTGGGAGCTGTGTCAGTTCAACCATCTTAGAGTACCAGAGTAGTCAGACTCAGCTGGAAGACTCTTGGATTCAAATCCGAAAGGAGGAGATTTCCAAAGAGCCTAAGGCTGATTGGACTATTGGAGTAGATGGAGGTCTACGGATGAAGGGTAGGCTGGTTATGCCATCTAGTGCCGAGATGAAGAGAGAGTTATTTGATGAAGCATATCGTACTCGGTACACAGTACATCCAGGGACTACCAAGATGTACAATGACCTGAAGAGATATTTCTGATAGAGTGGTATGCGTAGAGAGATTACAGAGTATATGACTAAGTGTTTTACTTGTCAGCAGGTAAAGGCAGAGCATCAGAGATCGGCAGGGACACTTCATCCTTTGCTTATTCCATAGTGGAAATGGGCAGATATTTCTATGGACTTTATTGTAGGGTTGTCGAAGTAGAAGAAGGGGAATGATTCTGTTTGGGTGATAGTGGACTGGTTGACGAAGTCAGCATATTTTATTCCAGTGAGGACTACATATACAGCTGAGGCGTATGCGAGGATATTTATTCAGGAGATAATCCGACTTCATGGAGTTCTTGATATGATTATGTCAGATCGAGGTTTAATGTTCACTTCATATTTTTGGAGGAGTTTCTAGGATTCGTTTGGCAGCAGGTTATCTTACAGCAGTGTATTCTACCCACAGACAGATGGTCAGACGGAGAGGGTGAATCAGGTGTTGGAAGACATGTTGTGGGCTTGTGTCATAGACTTTCAAGGTAGCTGGGAGGAGCATATTCCACTGATAGAGTTCGCTTATAACAACAGTTATCAAGCGACGATCGGTATGGCCCCATATGAGGCATTGTACAGGAGACCTTGTAGATCACCGATATGTTGGACAGAGCCAGAGGATAGCTTAATGCTTGGACCAGAACTTGTGAGGCAGACTACTGAGAAGGTAGCATTGATCAGAGATAGGATTTTAGCCGCTCAGAGTCGGCAAAAGAGCTATGCAGAAAAGAGACGAAAACCCTTGGAGTTTTAGGTTGGAGATTCAGTTATGCTGAAGGTATCGCCTATGAAAGGCGTTCAGCTATTCGGGAGACGGGGAAAGCTTGCACCAAGGTATATTGGACCCTTTCGGATTTTGGAGCACATTGGAGCTGTGTCATACAGACTAGATCTTCCAGCATCGATGTCTAGTATCCATAATGTATTTCATGTTTCTATGCTCAAGAAACACTTGCATGATGAGGAGCAGCAGCGAGTATTGGATGCACCAGAGATTGAACTTCTGTAGGATTTGACTACTATTGAGATTCTAGTTTGTATACTTACCAGGGAGGACAAGAGGCTTAGAAACAAGGTGATTCCTTTGGTGAAAGTTCAGTGGAACCGAAGAGGCGTTGAGGAGATTTCTTGGGAGTGCGAAGAGGACATGCGTCGCGACTAACCACACATATTTGAGTAGGTAAATTAAAGCTTTTTGGTACGGGTTATATATGGCTTATAGATTCTATTATGGCAAAGTTTACACTTAACACTAAAATGAGGGTATTATCACTTATCTCCTAAGTACTCGGAACATATGGTATATATATGAGGGGTTCATTGTTTGGATTTTTCGCTCGATGTACTTGTTCCATTTAGTTAGGGGTTAAGTAGGGGTATTTAAATTTTAGATGGTTAAGTGTAGACATCGAAGATGATTCTCGAGTGCGAAGACGATATGTAGCGCTACTTCCTGCATTTATTGAGGAAGTGAATTGATTTATATGCATGAGTATTTGTGTGTTTATATTTAGATTTAACGCTAGAATGAGGATATTTCCGCTCAGTTCTTAACCTTTTGGAACATATGGTATATATATGGGGGGTTCCTTGTTTGGATTTTTTATCTGACGTACTAGTTCCATTTGATTAAGGGTTGAGTGGGAATGTGGTCATCCTGGATTGTTAAGTATAAATATTGTTATATGCTTGTCTAGAGTATTATTATTTGTTTAGATATAATTTCTGAATTTCGAGGACAAAATTCTTTTAAGGGGGAAGAATATAACACCCCGTATTTTTTTATGCATATATGTGAATTTTTGTGATATATAGCTTGAGGTCATAGATGGATATAATAACAAGTTATTTGAGATGATATGCGTGTATATATATAGAGTTTTTGCGTTGGTTTTGCAAATAAGCAAAACATGCACGAAACAGGAAACTGCCAGATCAGTCGATTGACGAGCTCAGTCGACCGATTAGTCGACTGACGAGCTGTTTTCTAGTTTTTCCAAGTTTCGGGTCTATTTTGATTGGTTCGGGTTTTGGATCGGGTCTGGCTATTCATATATGATCTCTCCTCCCCGAAAACACCCCCCTCTCATCATCAGATCTAAGAAACCCTAGCCCCCTCTCTCCTCTCTCAAAGCCTAGGTTCGTTCTTGGTGATTTTGGGGAGAACTCGGAGGATTTTCCATGGATTTCGAACGTTGCAGCAAAGGGGAACCACTCTCTCGCAGATCCAGAAGCTTTTCATCACCCCTGAGGCAAGTAACATCTCGCCCAATCTTGTCCTATATTTCTAAACATTTTCAAATGAATTTTTATGAGTTTTGATGAGCCAAAAACGTATTTTTGTGTACAAAGGTTTGATTTTTATAGCATATAATGTGAAGATATGTTATTTCAAAATGTTAAAAAACTCACGAACGTTTTGTGAATCAAAGATTTAGATCTGTAATGTTTTAATGAGAGATTAAACACGAGTTTTGTTGTCAAAATGTTTTAAAAGCATGAATGCATGTGTTTACGGTTTTGTTTATGTATTAACATGTGAAATTTTCTTTTCAGTTTAGTACGTATATGTTAAAATCAATATCTTTATGCTTGGGATTCATAATGATGATTTTAGATAAATAGTATTGCAAATAATCACTGCACAAACAGGTTTCTGCAGCCGTTCCGTCGACTGATCAATCGACCGACGGGCTGAATTTTTTCAGCTATCAGTTGACTGATCAGTCGACTGACGGGCTGATTTTGTTTTCTCAGTTCCTCAGTTGACTGTTTAGTCGACTGGTGAGCTGAGGCTATTCTGCCTGATCTTATCAGTCGACCAATGAGTCGACTGATTACATCAGTCAACACATGAGTCGACTGATGAGGTGTTTCACAGATTCTTGATCAGTTTGAGTTGCTTTTCGGGGTCTCCTCGATATTTAACACTAGTATACAATGTTAGTGATTTATCTGTACATATGAGTTGACTTTTGACACAAGTTTAGACCTGTACATTAAGACGCGTCCGAGTTTAGGATATGTATACCTTTCCACATATACCTTTGAGAGTTGCACCTCTTTACTTATAGTCCATGTGTTGGACATACATTACTTTTGGTCCATGTGTTGGACACTTATCTTTTTAGTCCATGTGTTGGACATGCATATCATTTAGTCCATGTGTTGGACATTTGCTTAACCTTGAGCATGATACATAACCGAGTTTAGAGCACGACATATTTATAAAGTTGGGACATGATAGCTACCTAAGCTGGACGTGACACTTATTGTGGCTTTGACATGACTATGTTTATTGGTAGAGATGGGTTCGTTTCCTTTTCTTTATTGTTCATATATTAGACTCCGGGTTTGGTACTTAGGGACTTATAATTTGAGATACAAGGTATATACATGAGGGTTTCCTTGTTGGATTATTTCACTCGACGTACCTATGCTCGTGTTGTAATTTCCTAAGTACTAAAACCTATTATTATTAGGATAAATGATTTTATATTATTATGTGTTAACTGTATTTTCTGTATACAACTAGCCCTCTTCCTTTGGGGTTGGTTGTGATGTTGCTCGCTAGCGCTTTGACGCTCGTTGTCCCTCCCCCTTTCAGGTAACGAGCCAGGAGCCCGGAGAGTCGCAGGTTGATGGCGATACATTTTAGCTTCACCTGTCTATTTAGTTATATTTTTCTTTTGAGCTCCATTGTAAACTTTTGGTTAGACATTTGAGAGTTTTATTCTAGAAGTTGTAAAGGTTGTGTGCCTTATTTCCTCTTGTCAGATATTTTTTGTATTTGAGACTTGTTGAGTACTTCAGTTTATTTATTTCAGACATTTGCTAGATGATGGAATATTAATTTGATCTCTAATATTTCATATGTTGATTTCTATATTATCTTCTACTTGCTTTTGTACCCACACCTTTTATTGACTCTACTAGAGAGATAGTAATTATGATGGTGAAACATGTTATTGCACGGTGTGGTGCATGACAGGTTTGACATTCTTGGTTTTACCTTGGACTGCAGCCTTATGTGAACCCAGGGGCGTCACAGTAGGGTCGGTAGTAAAGCCTAGAGAGAGGTGGTAATTCTGAGCACTTAAGGAAGGACACGGGCTAGAGACCAACGCTTAGAGGGTGTAGAGTGTAGTTACATTGTGAGATTGTGAACGTTGATCGGTGAGCGTTAAAAACTGATATTGTGAGGTGTAAACGTTATTCGGGTGAGCGTAGAAAATCCGGTTGTGATAGTGGAGATCTCCTCGAGGTGAGGAGAGGAGATGTAGGTCGTGGGGACCGAACTCCGTGATCATATCTTTTGCTTGTGTTTGCATTGGCGCACTTATTTTTATGTTCACATCTTATTCGCTTTTGTATATTACTCTTCATATTGCCCTATCACATTTGTAGATTATTTATTTTACCCTTGTATTAGTTTCTATATCCTTGCATATAATTTACCATATATATCTTTGCTAGGATATATTCCTTTGCTCATATTGTTTATTCTTACTCATAACATATTGTAAATCTATCTTGCAAAAATAGTTTGTTGAATTAGTTTTAATTGGCATAAATTCGGATTAGATTAGCATAAGACCCTAATCACCCCCCAGGATCTAACAACAACGTGGCGATCTCTCACCAGCTAAAATTCAAGTAGTTCACGATACTACATAATTAGTTTTAAAGTTTAACTATACTCTTATTATTTAAATAGAATTCTATTTATAATTATTATCCTCTCACATGTAACATCACATACCAATGTATATAAGCAAAAAAATTAAAATAATTTTCATAGCACTTTCATCTTCTTCTACGGATATATGCCTTTGTTATTTTATTCTTATTAGATTAGATTAGATTATTTTAAAACAATTAATTATATTGTATATTTGATCTTTTTTATAACAAGAAATATTAACAATTTTCACAACACTTTTATCTATTTTCTTATTATTAGATAGATTAGATTATTTTAATTATATTGTATGTTTGATCTTTTTTTAGATTACAAATTATAATAATTTTTATAGTACTTTTATTTCTTTCAACAAGTATGTGCTTTTATTGTTTTCTTCTTACTAGATTAGATTAGATTGTTTAAAAATTATAAATTATAAAATTGCAATAACTTTCATATCATTATTATCTATTTTCTTCTTATCAGATTAGATTAGATTATTTTAAAGTAATTACTTATATTGTATGTTTGATCTTTTTTTCAGATCATAAAGTTTAATTATACTATTATTATTTAAATAGATACTGTTTGTATAAAAATCAAAGGTAATCTCACACATATTTTAGATCTCAATACCAATTGTAATATTTACACATGGGTGTTGGTTAAAATAAATTTCATGTATGGGCTTAACTTATATGATCCTACTTTAACCGAATTAGATAATTTAATTTTTTAACACCCAAACTCTTCCACAAAATTAAAAGAGAGTAGCAATGCTATAGCTATATATATCCACAGGACCACAGATATATTAAAAATAAACCAAGAAAACCACACAAATACAAACCATATTAATTACCCACATGCACCTACTATTTTTAAAATCACTCTTCTCCATCTCCATCTATAATATATCCAGATACTAAATTAAGCTGCTGGAGTTTTCCCTCACCAAACTACACCATTGATCAGCCCGTGTTTTTCGTTTGTACTTAAATTGTATAACATTCATTGCAATGAGGATGCATATGGGCCCAACAAAAAAAATTATGTACTAGGCCTTGTAGTTAGTTAATAATGAGATCATATCATTATAAATAAACTAAGTAAAGATTAATAATTCTTAAGAATGTACTATGTTCCTCTAGTTTCAACTACAAACTTGTTAGTTATTTATTGCTGGCCCCAAGAGATTTTCAAAAGTAATCATCTATTTCAAAAAATAATTAAAAATGTCTAAATAAAATTTATGGAAAATGTAATAATCCATGTTTATAGATTTTAACTCAAAATGAATCCGACTTATTTTATAGT
>BQKN01065228.1:190608-202712 GCA_022839385.1 Asparagus kiusianus
TACACTTCCGAACTTTATTCTAACTTCTTGTAACTTTTATACAACTAAGTTTTATGCACGTGTAATGTACATGATTAAATAATATGATTAAGTATTTTTTATTTATTTCCTTACTAAAATTTATTTCTCAGTTCCACTTTGATTGTTTTTGCTCACTTATGTCTTTAAAATTTAGTACTGTGATTATTTATTTTCTTTAATGTTTGTTTGAATGGGCTACACTAATTTTAAAATTTTCACGTTTATAGTTGAATATATAAGAAATAAATGTAATCTAAAGCTAATTTGAATTTGCACGTTATTTGAATCGACGTGAAACCAAGCTTGACTTGAGAAAGTATAATGTTGTAAAAGTAAAAAAACACTTGAAGAAATAGCGCTATAAAAGAAGGATGAATAATTAAAGCCAATAAACCAATATGATTAATTAAATGTGGGCTAGAATGAAACTAAAAAGAATATAAATTTTATTGCTAATCATTGATAAACTTCAGAAAAAGTCATAAAATAAAGATTAATACTAACTCTAGTATACTTTTATAGGATAAAAACATCCACATAACCATATAAAAATATTAAAAGAGTTTATGAAAATCTCTTCTAAGTATTCCTGATTTTCCTCAAAAAATTAAGCTATTCTATAGATATTCAATAATTTAAATTTATATTGTATTTATAAAGAGCATTGATGGAGATGCTTTTGTTTTAGCAGCTTGTTCTAAATGAATCTTGCATATTAGCTTTAAAGTGTAATATTTTTTCTTTATCGTGTTATATGGATGTTTGCTTGGTTTACTTATCATTCTCTTATTTCTTCAATAAGTTGTATCTTTTGATAGATATATACTATTAACACAATTTACGATGACTACATATCTTTCCTACAAATTTGAGACAAATATAAGATGAATTTTATGTTTAGTGGAATTTAATAAGAATTTTAGTTATAAAATATGTTACCTTCATATTTAAATATCTTAAAATCTGATAATATTATTACATGTTTATCTTTGATCGTGTCCCTAAAAATTGATCCTTCGTGGATAGTAATATCCCCAAATATCAATTTTAACTCTTTTTACTTACGCTATGGTAATTAAGTATCATATGCATACTTTTTGTCAACTACAGTGATTTTTCTCATCTTATCTAACTTATTATATCTCGAAATATAGTTGATCAATGGCTTCACTTTAGTTTCTATTGTAAGATTATTTATATGTAATTTTATATTAAGTTTATGATTCCTCTAGTATTTTTTATGTAATTTTATATTAAGTTTATGATTCCTTTAGTATTTCAAGAATAAAGTATGAAAATTTATAAATACTTACTAATTTTTCTTGTATCTTTCATGAAGAATGCTTTTTTAATTAGGACAAAATTGTTCAATATGTTCCATAAGAGGAACTCGGTCAGTGCTTCTTTGTCATATTTGTCTTTTATTAATGTCAATTCAGGTGATTCATAAAGGTTTTTGAATTTTGAGTGTATTTTCTTCACTTCTCTATTTGAAATAAAAACAACTTGGTTCCTTTAAATGATATCTTTGAACTTTGTGATAGTTTCTCCAACATAACTCATTGTATTTTTTACCCTATAAATATTATCAACATTAGAGATAAATATTTATACATTATAATCAGTTAATGCTAACCTATTATATCGTAGTCTTTTATTAATTTGTCTTCTGTCAATGCATGTTATTATTAAAATTATATAGAGTTCCTTGAATTTATATAGTAATATTAATTTTTAATCTATCATATATTTTAAAATTCTTATTTCTTAACTGGATAGTTTTAATCTGCGATAATTGCTATTTTTTACCGTCATCAACTTAGACTACTTTTAGGTGTTGAAAAGAGATGATAAATTTTAAATTAAAAGTTAAATTTATATATCTTAATGTTATAATATGAAACATTTCCTCTTTTCTTTGCCAAATTTAGCTTTTTGTGATTTTAAACTTTTGAGGGTGTGTTTTGTAATTTTCAAACTTTGATAGTATTTTATAAAAATTTTAAATTATAAGTTAGGTGCTTATAATTCATATTTCATGTGTTGGTGGTAAGTTTTCAAATGTTAGAATATTTCTTGTAATTGTGAAAATTTAAAGGTATTTTTACAATTACTAAAATTTTGGGTTATTTTTAAAAAAATTTAAAATTTTAATGATCTATTGATAGTTTCTAAATTTGATGTGTACCAGTTATAAGTTTTAAAATTTCAGGATTTTTTGTAACTTTTTACTTTTGAGAGAGTGTTTGTAATTTTTATAACTTTGAGGTTACTTTTTACAAATTTTAAATTTTTAAGTGCTTAATGGTAATCCTTGGAATTCATCTATGTTGTTGCAAAGTTTTGAAATCTCTAAATTTTAGGGTGTTTTTTATAATTTAAACTTTTCAGGTTGTTTCTATAATTTCTAAAATATTGAGGGTGTTAATTACAAAATTTAAAATTTCAAATGTCATGTTTGTTTTTAAGTTTTAAAAAAATCAAGGTGTTTTGTGTAATTTTAAACTTTTAAGGCTATTATATACAATTTTTAAAACTTTTAGGTTTTTTTTAATATTTCATGTATTATAATAAGTTATCCATGTATAATTTCTTTATCATATTTTTCTAAATTGTTGAGTTATTGGTAGTTAATATGTAGTTAATATTGTGACGTCCATGGGTTCACACAATATTGCAGTCCAAGGTGAAACCAAGAATATCAAACCTGCCATGCACCACACCGTGTAATAACATGTTTCACCATCATAATTACTATAGCTCTAGTAGAGTCAATAAAAAGTGTAGGTACAAAAGCAAGTAAAAGATAATACAGAAATCAACAGATAAAATAAATAAACTGAAGTACAAGTCAATGTCTGAAATAAATAAACTGAAGTACTCAACAAGTCTCAAATACAAAACATCTGACAAGAGGAAATAAGGCACACAGTCTTTACAACTTCTAGAATAAAACTCTCAAATGTCTAAACAAAAGTCTACAGTGGAGCTCAAAAGAAAATATAATTAAATAGACAGCTGAAGCTAAAATGCATCGCCATCAACCTGCGACTCTCCGGGCTCCTGGCTCGTTACCTGAAAGGGAGAGGGATAACGAGCGTCAAAACGCTAGCGAGCAACATCACAACCAACCCCAAGGGAAAGGGCTCGTTGTATACAAAAAATACAGTTAATACATATATATATAAAATCACTGATCCTATTTAGGTCATTACAACGTGAGCATAAGTACGTCGAGCGAAATAATCCAAACAAGGAAACCCTCATGTATATACCTTCTAGCTCAAATTGTAATTACCTACGTATAAGAGGATTTTAGTATTTAGGAAATTACAACACGAGCATAGGTACGTCGAGCGAAATAATCCAAACAAGGAAACCCTCATGTATATACCTTGTATCTCAAATTGTAAATCCCTAAATACTAAACCCAAAATCTAATGCAAGCACAATAATAAAAGAAGACAAACTCATCTCAAAACTTAATTACGGTGCCATGTCACAACTCATATAAGTGTCATGTCTAGTCTATACAAGTATAAGTGTCAACTCAAGGTCTAAACTGATGTCCAACACATGGACAAAAAGGTAAATGTCCAACACTAGGACTAAAATGGATTATAGTCCAATACGAGGACTTCAATGGATTATAGTCCAACACGAGGACTGAACAAACTGTGTAACTATCGATGAGATAGGTGGGAAGACATACCTATAATACGAATTTCACACGCGCCTCGGTGTGTGAACTTAAACTCATGTCCGCATGTCATCTCACATGTAAAGATGCAAGTTAAACAATACATTTGAATATCAGCTATCCGAGGCGACTCCTCGTTCATATAGAAGCACGTAAAGACAGTAAACATGCCCAAACAGTTTCGGTTAAAACAAAACAACTCAAACTGATCCAAAACGAGGAAAAACTAGAAATTTCCTCGTCAATTGACTCATGAGTCGACTGGGATCATCAGTCGACTCATTAGCCGACTGGGATTGGTCGACTCATTGGTTGACTGGCAAAAACAGAAGAAAAGAAAGAAGGCCGGAAATTTCTTGTCAGTCGACTCATTGGTCGACTCATCAGTCGACTCATAAGTCGGCTGATAAGTCGACTCATTGGTCGACTGAGCAGAAATTTTCTAGTTTTCTGTCTTCATTGATTTCTATAAAAACTTAAAGCTAAAGTTCTCTTCATTATGACCAGCATTATATATATCCGATTCTAACACATGTGTATCAACAGAAACGAAAGATTTGCATGTAATCATTTACATTAGAACCCTAATCATATTCATACATGTTTAAAAACGTATTAAAAACAAAGAATCACAAGAAACCCATGTTTAAAACCAACTCCAGATCTGGATCTACATTTTAAAAGCGTTGGTGAGTTTTTTTTATTAACTGAAACATCTGATTTATTGTACCATATGCCATAGGGATATGTTTTATACGCAAAATAATGATTTAGGCTCAATAAATACGAAATAAAACCAAATAAAACTATACAAACAGTGGGTGTAGGGTTGGGTGAGATGTTACTCGCCTCTGATATGCTGTTGGATCTCCAGAAACGAGAGAGAACAAATCCCCCTTCCCCGAATGCCCAAAACTACTGAAAAAATCCCCGAAATCCCTCAAACTTGCCCCCGAAAACTAGATCTAGGGTTAGAGAGAGGGAGAGGGGGCTAGGGTTCTAAAAACTGATGGGAAAGGGTTGGTTTCGGGTAAAAGGAATTTTATAATACGGTTAAAACCCGAACGAAACTCAACCAAACCCACAACTAAAAATAAAACCCGAAATCAGCCCGTCAGTCGACTCATAGGTCGACTCATAAGTCGACTCATTGGTCGACTCATAAGTCGACTCATAAGTCGACTGAGCAGACATTTTCCAGATCCGTGCATGTTTTTACTAATTTGCCAAAACCAATGCACAAAACTCTATAAAAATACATTCATACATATCTGATAACTTGTTAACTAGTATATCAATAACCTCAAGTCATTTACCACAATAGAATTATCTATCACTAATAATTCGCATATACTCTAACAAAAAATACGGGGTTTTACATTCTTTCCCCCTTAAAAGAATTTTGTCCTCGAAATTCAGAAATCATACTCAATAAATAATATTACTCTAGACAAGTATATAACGATATTTATATTTAATAATCCAGGATGACTATATTCCCACTCAACCCTTAATCAAATGGAACTAGTACGTCGGGCAAAAAATCCAAACAAGGAACCCCCATATATATACCATGTGTTCCAAAAGATTAAGAATTGAGCGAAAATATCCTCATTCTAGCGTTAAATCTAAATATAATCACATAAATACTTATGCACATAAATCAATCCACTTCCTCAATAAATGCAGGAAGTAGCGCTACATATCATCTTCGCGCTCTCGAAAATCATCTTCGGTGTCTACACTTAACCATTTAAAATGTAAATAACCCCACTTAACCCCTAACTAAATGGAACAAGTACATCGACCAAAAAGTCCAAACAAGGAACCCCTCATATATATACTCTATGTTCCGAGTACTTAGGAGATAAGTGGTAATACCCTCATTTTAACGTTAAGTATAAATATCGCCATAATTGAATCTATAAGCCATATATAAATCATACAAAAAGCTTTAATTTACCTACTCAAATATGTGTGGATAGTCGCGACGCATGTCCTTTTCACGCTCCCAAGAAATCTCCTCAACGCCTCTTCGGTTCCACTGAACTTTCACCAAAGGAATCACCTTGTTTCTAAGCCTCTTGTCCTCCCTGGTAAGTATACAAACTGGAATCTCAATAGTAGTCAAATCCTCCAGAAATTCAATCTCTGGTGCATCCAATACTCGCTGCTGCTCCTCATCATGCAAGTGTTTCTTGAGCATAGAAACATGAAATACATTATGGATACTAGACATCGATGCTGGAAGATCTAGTCTATATGACACAGCTCCAATGCGCTCCAAAATCCGAAAGGGTCCAATATACCTTGGTGCAAGCTTTCCCCGTCTCCCGAATAGCTGAACGCCTTTTATAGGCGATACCTTCAGCTTAACTGAATCTCCAACCTGAAACTCCAAGGGTTTTCGTCTCTTTTCTGCATAGCTCTTGTGCCGACTCCGAGCAGCTAAAATCCTATCTCTGATTAATACTACATTCTCAGTAGTCTACCTCACAAGCTCTGGTCCAAGCATTAAGCTATCCTTTGGCTCTGCCCAACATATCAGTGATCTACAAGGTCTTCCGTACAATGCCTCATATGGGGCCATACCGATCATCGCTTGATAACTATTGTTATAAGCAAACTCTATCAGTAGAATATGCTCCTCCCAGCTACCTTAAAAATCTATGACACAAGCCCGCAACATGTCTTCCAACACCTGATTCACCCTCTCCGTCTGACCATCTGTCTGTGGGTAGAATACACTGCTGTAAGATAGTCTACTGCCTAAAGAATCCTGGAAACTCCTCCAAAAATGTGAATGAACACTGAACCTCGATCCGACACAATCATATCAGGAACTCCATGAAGTTGAACTATCTTCTGAATAAATATCCTCACATGCGCCTCAGCTGTATATGTAGTCTTCACTAGAATAAAATATGCTGACTTCGTCAACCGGTCCAAAATCACCCAAACTGAATCATTATCCTTCTTTGACTTCGGCAACCCTACAATAAAGTCCATAGAAATATCCACCCATTTCCACTCTGGGATGGGTAAAGGCTGAAGTGTTCCTGCTGGTCTCTGATGCTCTGTCTTTACCTGCTAACAGATAAAACACTTGGCCACATACTCTGCAATCTCTCTACGCATACCATTCCACCAGAAGCATCTCTTTAGGTCCTTGTACATCTTGGTGGTTCCTGGATGCATTGTATACTGAGTATGATGAGCTTCATCAAATAACTCCCTCTTCAGCTCGGCACTAGATAGCATGACCAATCTACCCTTCATCCGTAGGCCTCCATCTACTCTAATGGTCTAATCAGCTTTAGGCTCTTTGGAAATCTCCTCCTTTCGGATTTGAATCCAAGAGTCTTCCCGCTGAGCTCTGATAACTCTGATGCTCCAAGATGGCTGCACTGACATAACTCCCAAAAATACACTGGTTCTACTAATCTTGGGTCTAAAATCAAACTGGCTAAGAGTAAGAAGATCTCTATACAATGAACACCTCAAAGCCGAAACCCGATATCGACGCTTCCTGCTTAAAGCATCTGCTATGACGTTCGCCTTCCCCGGATGATACTGAATCACGAACTCATAGTCCTTGATAAACTCAATCCATCTCCTTTGTCTCTGGTTGAGTTCCTTCTGAGAGAAAAGATACTTCAGACTCTAGTGGTCCGTGAACAACTCAAACTACACTCCATATAAGTAGTGCCTCCATGACTTTAGTGCAAATACCACTGCTGCTAACTCCAAGTCATGAGTGGGATAGTTTTGCTCATGCACCCTTAACTGCCAAAATATATATGCTACTACTCTCTGAGTCTGCATCAATACACCTCCTAAGCCTGCCAAAGATGTATCTGTGTAGACGACGAACGTCTTGTCACTACTCGGAATAGTCAAAACTGGTGCTGAAGTCAACTTAGTCTTCAAGATATCAAGGCCTTCTGGCACTCCACACTCCAAATGAACTGTACACCCTTCTTCGTAAGGCATGTAAGTGGCGTTGAAATCTTCGAGAAGTCCTGGATGAACTTTCTGTAATAGCCGGCTAAACCCAAGAAGCTACGAATCTTTGTCACCGTCTTCGGAGGTTCCTAGTCAATAACTACTATAACCTTAACTGGATCCACTACTATGCCCTCTCTACTGATGACGTGACTGAGAAATCTAACTTCTGAAAGCTAAAATTCACACTTGCTGAACTTGGCATATAACTGGTGCTCTTGCTGAGTCCTCAAAGCTAACTGTAGGTGCTGCTCGTGGTTTGCCTCCGATCTCGAATAAATGAGGATGTCGTCGATAAAAACAATCACGAACTAGTCTAAGAAGGGACAGAAAACCTAGTTCATCAAGTTCATGAATACCGCGGGTGCATTGGTCAGTCTAAATGGCATGACCAAGAACTCGAAAGATCCATATTGAGTAAGAAAGGCGGTCTTGGGAATATCCATCTCCCGAACCCGTAACTGATGATAACCAGAACAAAGATCAATCTTCGAGAAGAACTGCGCTCCCTACAACTAGTCAAACAAGTTATCAATCTTAGGTAATGGGTACCTATTAGTGACCTTGTTCAACTCTCTATAATCAATGCACAATTTCATACTACCGTCCTTCTTCTTCACAAAGAGGACCGGTGTGCCCCATGAAGAATGACTCAAACGAATAAAACCCTGAGCTAACAACTCCTCCAACTAGGTCTGAAGCTCCCTCATCTCAGCTGGTACCATGCGATAGGGTGTGCGGGATATCGGGGCTGTGCCTGGCTACAACTCAATACAAAACTCAACCTCTCTTATAGGAGGTAATCCAGGTATGTCCTGAAAGACATCCTGATACTCTGAGACAACTCTAGTCGCTAATAAATCAACATCCTGATCCCGTCGTATCACCTCCTCGATGTACGCCAGAAACGACTCCGCAAAACGGTTGTCCTGAGAGGTTGCTACAATCATCTCGGACCCATTAGACGCTCGCAAATTGACTATCTTCGCAAAGCTGTCAATACTAACATAGTAGGAAGATAACCAATCCATACCAAGGATGACATCGAACTCGGACATATGCAACACTATCAAATCAACAACGAACTCCGACTCATCTAGACTGATAGTACACCTCCTACAAATGCTCTCCAGAAGCGATATCTCACCTAAAGGGGTGGAAACTGATAAATGGGTGTCTAATGGCTGAGCTACGAGCTGGAGTCTAGACATAAAATCATATGAAATGAAGGAATACGAAGCTCCCGAATCGAAGAGAATACGGGCAGAAAAAGAATTCATAAGGAACGTACCCTCCACCACTACTCCGTTAGCTCCATGATCATACGGTACTACCGCATATACTCTGCCTATGGCTGGAGACTACTCTGCTGCTAGTGCTGGAAAATACGAAACTATCTGCCCCTGAGGAATCTCTTGAACTGCAAAAATCTGCCCCTCAGTCCTCTGTGCTGCTGGTGGTGCCTCAAGTCTCGTCTGCTGGCCCTGACCTCTGCCCTGCTGTTGCTGCTGCTGCTGGTTCGGACCCTTGCACTGCTAGGCTCCTACTGGTGCGCTACGGCACTCCGATGCCTTATGTCCGACCTTGCGACAGTTAAAACACACTCCCTGGAACTTGCGTTGCTGATGCACTCTCTGATCCTGCTGGGATCCCTTCTCATGCGGGCCTTGCTGCTGTTGCTACTGGGATCCAGAAAAGGCCTCTTGTTCTTACCCTTATCCCCTGTCTGCCCTGCCTTGGTCTTCCCTTCCTTATCCTTCTGAAACATGGCAGTCTCAATCTCCTGTGAGGTGGCGGCTTCTGCTACCTCTCGAACCGAATAGAACTTCCTCGAGACGAAGTATCGACGAAGATTAGGGTGGAGCCCTGCTAAGAACATCTGAGCCTGGCCGTCTCCTATCTGCCACATGCCCATGAAGTGCAGCAACTCTATAAATTTGCTCTCAAAATCTGCCACCGACATGTCCCCCTGAGTCAACCAGGACAACTCAAGCTCCTCCCATGCGAAGGGTCATCCGGTGCTCTGGAGTGAACTGGAGTCTATACCATCTCCCGGCGTCTCCCTTCAGACTGTATGATGCCAATCTATGCTTCTGGACCGAATCCACATTAAGTATATAGAGGATGTTACTCACATCCTCCTTCCACTTATAGGCTGCAAGAGGATCTGCTGACCCCTAAAACTCTGGTGCTCTCATCTTCTGGTACCTCTCAACCATACGGAGCCAAGCCTCCTGCTCTGTGGCTCTATCTAGGACTTCTGTTGGAATAGCTGCAGGTGCGATCTCTGGGGATCTCTCACTGATAGGAACTGCCGGTATCCCCTGCGATGATCTGCTGGTGGTGATGGTGGTGTTGGTGGCGCGACATGATTCGCCACAAGCTCCTCAATTACTATCATCCTAGCTATGATGGGAGCCATAAGATCAATAAGATATTGGGGAGCCTGCTGCGGCTCAGGTTAGGCTTATTGTGGCTCAGGTGGAGCCTGCTGTGACTCTGCCTACCCAGCTCTCGGAGTACGATGTCTACCACGTCCCGCCATCTCTCTGATCATAAGAAAATAAGATTTTATGAGTCAAAATAGACATATACACATACATAGCATATCACAATATGATTTTCACAACAATTTAGTATTCACACAAATACTTTAAATTTACACAAAATAGTTATCATAAAAAATATCCTTAAATTTCGAGATATATGCATATATCATCCTCACTCATGCTAGGGAATTCTTACGGACTCTATACATGAATCCTAAGAAACTCTATCCTAGCTCTATGACTCGACACATGATGATCCTAAGGATACTGGAACTAAAGCTCTGATACCAACTGTGATGCCCCTGGGTTCACACAAGGCTACAGTCCAAGGTAAAACCAAGAATATCAAACCTACCATGCACCATACCGTGCAATAACATGTTTCACCATCACAATTACTATCTCTCTAGTAGAGTCAATAAAAGGTGTAGGTACAAAAGCAAGTAAAAGATAATACAGAAATCAACAGATGAAATAATAGAGATCAAATTAATATTTCATCATATAGCATACTGAAGTACAAGTCAATGTCTGAAATAAATAAACTGAAGTACTCAACAAGTCTCAAATACAAAATATCTGGCAAGAGGAAATAAGGCACACAGCCTTTACAACTTCTAGAATAAAACTCTCAAATGTCTAAACAAAAGTCTACAGTGGAGCTCAAAAGAAAATATAACTAAATAGACAGCTGAAGCTAAAATACATCGCCATCAACCTGCGACTCTCCGGGCTCCTGGCTCGTTACCTAAAAGGAGGAGGAACAACGAGCGTTAAAGTGTTAGAGAGCAACATCACAACCAACCCTAAGGGAAAGGGCTTGTTGTATACAAAAAATACAGTTAATACATATATATATAAAATCACTGATCCTATTTAGGTCATTACAACGTGAGCATAAGTACGTCGAGCAAAATAATCCAAACAAGGAAACCCTCATGTATATACCTTCTAACTCAAATTGTAATTGCCTACGTATAAGAGGATTTTAGTATTTAGGAAATTACAACACGAGCATAGGTACGTCGAGCGAAATAATCCAAACAAGGAAACCCTCATGTATATACATTGTATCTTAAATTGTAATTCGCTAAATACCAAACCCAAAATCTATTGCAAGCACAATAATAAAAGAAGACAAACTCATCTCAAAACTTAATTACGGTATCATGTCACAACTCATATAAGTGTCATGTCCAATCTATACAAGTATAAGTGTCAACTCAAGGTCTAAACTGATGTCCAACACATGGACAAAAAGGTAAATGTCCAACACGAGGACTAAAATGGATTATAGTCCAATACGAGAACTTCAATGGATTATAGTCCAACACGAGGACTGAACAAACTGTGTAACTATCGATGAGATAGGTGGGAAGACATACCTATAATACGAATTTCACACGCGCCTCGATGTGTGAACTTAAACTCATGTCCGCATGTCATCTCACATGTAAAGATGCAAGTTAAACAATACATTTGAATATCAGCTATCCGAGGCGACTCCTCGTTCATATAGAAGCACGTAAAGACAGTAAACATGCCCAAACAGTTTCGGTTAAAACAAAACAACTCAAACTGATCCAAAACGAGGAAAAACTAGAAATTTCCTCGTCAATCGACTCATGAGTCGACTGGGATCATCGGTCGAATCATTAGCCGACTGGGATTGGTCAACTCGTTGGTCGACCAGCAAAAACAGAAGAAAAGAAAGAAGGCCGGAAATTTCCCGTCAGTCGACTCATTGGTCGACTCATCAGTCGACTCATAAGTCGGCTGATAAGTCGACTCATTGGTCGACTGAGCAGAAATTTTCTAGTTTTCTGTCT
>BQKN01065228.1:207712-240369 GCA_022839385.1 Asparagus kiusianus
TAGTACTTTAAGCTCAATCATATACACACATACACGTTTTGGTCTTGCATATATATAGTTATATATATACATATATGTTTTGGTTTGATAGTTTTTAAGTTTTAATATGAAACAATTTACTATAATTAGAAAACATATTTTTGTTTCATACTTATATGCATATATAAGATTTCATCAATATCAATTTTATTTAGTTAAATGAAA
The DNA here is from genome assembly GCA_022839385.1 of Asparagus kiusianus. NCBI lineage: Eukaryota > Viridiplantae > Streptophyta > Magnoliopsida > Asparagales > Asparagaceae > Asparagus > Asparagus kiusianus. The sequence goes on from BQKN01065228.1 coordinate 207,917, forward strand.
TCATGTTTTAGTGCATTATATGTGTATTTTGATAAAATACTACATTCATTGTTTATAGACTTCATAACAATAGTTTACATCTTTCTTCAAGTTTATAAAATCATTTTGTAAAGTTTCAAAATATGGTTTAGGCCAAATATCAAAATTCATATGTTTACATTTTTATGTTTTGGACCTCCTTACAAAATGATGATATTTTTACATTTGGGAAGTCCTTACAAACTGTTGTGTAGTTTACATTTTGCTTCTGACGAGTCGACTCATAACATCATGAGTCGACCCATCAGGTTGAGTCAACTCATGCCTGTCATAAGTCGACTCATGAAGTGTGCTGGAAAACTAGTTTTGTTTCTGCTGAGTCGACCCATGAATTCATGAGTTGACCCATGCATGATAAGTCGACTCATGAATTTTATGAGTCGACCCATAAGTTGGTTTTTAGCTTGTAACGGCTACTTATGAGTCGACTCATGAAAAGTACGAGTCGACTCATAACACTGTAACAGCTATATTTTCAGACTGTATTGTTTTTTGGTTTTTGGTCTTTTTGTCTTGTTTTCTCTTAGCTTTGGGGTTCCTATAAATACCCCCCCACATATCCTTAGTTCAAACCACCTAAGAAAAGTATAAAAACAAGTTTAAGGGTGTTTAAGTTTTGTTTAAGTTTGTTTAGTGTTTGTTTAAAAGAGTTTTTGTTTGGGAAGAAGTTTTACACAAGTGGAGGAGATCATCTACATCGATTGAGCTTTATCTTAATCCATCTCTCCATCTTGTTTTTCAGAGAAGTTCTCCTAAACTCATTCTATCTATTTATTATTTTGTTTATAATTTTCATAAGTGAGATTTATATTGAGTTTAGTTAATCTCTTTGTTCACACACAACCTATTGAGCTTATAGTATTTAACTTCATAGTATATTTTGGGTTGTGGGGTTTGTGACTTAGAATTGTGCCTAATTGAGTTCTCACATTGTTTAGAGAACAATTATTTGTTGTGCTTTATTTGTGAGTATCACTTTGTAATACACATTTATACCGAGAGGAGTGTGTGGTGAGGACATAGTCGATACCGAGAGGAGTGGTGTCGGTGGCCTAGTGAGAGGTGATAATTCCGAACACTTGATGGAGGCGATACGTGAGGACCGACACTTGAGGTTGTAGTTTGTGTATATACATTGTGAGAGATTTGTAGAGTTTTTGGTAAGCTAGAAAAACGAGTGTGTAGAGAAGTTTCGGCTTCCAAACCGGGTGTGTCGTGATAGTGGAGATCTCCTCGAGGTGAGGAGCGGGGACGTAGGTCGTGGGACCGAACCTCGTGAACATATCATTTGTTTGTGATTGCATTGGCGCACTTAATTTTGCGTTTATCATTATATCGTCTTTGTCAATTGCTCATTGTTTATATTACCCACTATCTAGTTTAGATTGTTTACCCTTGTGTTATTTGTATATCCTTGTATATATATCTTGTCACATATCACTTGCTAGGATATATTTGTTAATAAGTTTTAAATTGGCATAAATCAGATTAGATTAGCATAAACCCTATTCACCCCCCTCTAGGGTTCTTTCCTAGTGGCTTAAGGGTCTTTCAATTGGTATCAGAGCTTGGTGCTGTTTGATTTGAGGTCTAATCGCCTTGAGTTAAAGATCCAAGTTATCTTTTTGTGCTAATCTAGTTTTGAGATTTATTGTTGCCTTGCTTGCATATATTCACATATATATCATGAATATGGATATGCATTATGCACCTTGTTTAGGCTATGATCCTAGTATTGCTCCTAGAATTGATAATTTTTCTTATGACCAATGGTGTTCTAGATTTAATATATTTGTTAGATCTAGACATTTTGATTTATGGGATATTATAGATGAAGCTTATATTGTACCCACTACGGAGAAATCCAAGTGGTGTAAAAATGATCATAGAATGTTTACAATGAACAAGCTTTTGTTAGAATTTTTGCTTAATACTTTTGACTCATCCTTTTCTAACAAATTTGTTTATTTTGATAGTGCTTACAATTTATGGAAATTTATAGAAGCACATCAAGACAACTTGGAGGAAATCCGACGTAATTTGGAGGATTCTTCTTCAAGTAAGCTTGGAGCACCATCATCATGCACTCGGCCGCTAGGCGATAGCCCTAGCGAGGTATGCGATTCAGATTCCGAAAATGAATTATCCATTAGTGAACTCGCATGTGCATATGATAGGTTAATACATGCCTACACTAAGTTGCATAATAATTTCATTGATCTTAAAAGCAAGCATGTTAATTTAAAATTCGATCATGAATTGTTAGCATCAAAATTTGATACTATTGCTAAAGATAATGTGATCCTTAAAGAAAATAATGAAAAATTAAAATTGGATTATATTACCTTGAGTTCCAATGTTGCTAGCTTAATTCATGAGAAGAATGATGCCATGTTAGAAGTAGAGTCTATTAGAAGTAAATTTACATCATTTAAAAATGATCATATTTGCTCTACTTCTATTGACAATGCTTCTATGCCTAATTATGAGTTGAACAATATTAAAAATCGTATTTCATCCTTAGATTCAACTCTTAACACATGCATTGTTAATAACAAGAAACTTATGGACTCATGTGCAAAGTCTCGTGCTAACTCTTCAAAACTAAGCACTCACTATGCACATATATATAGCAAAGTTAACAAATGCTCAATTTGCAGTCGTAAAGGCCACATTGCTAAATTTTGCTATGATGCACACAAATCTTCTAAAACTAATGCTTCTTGTGCATCTCATAAGGCTTCTTCATCACACACACACATGCACATGCATCTATTTCTCATCATAAGCATGCTAGTGTGTTTAAATGTGATCTATGTAGTCGTTTTGGCTATTTGGCAAAGTTTTGCTTTGATTTGAAAAAAAAAAATTCTCGTTTGCCAAATGTTTCTAGTAGACCACATATTTTTAAATGTGATGTTTGTGGTAGATTTGGTCATTTGGTAAAGTTTTGTTTTGATTTGAGAAAATATTCAAACTTGCCAATTTTTCAAATAAACCACCTTTATTTAATGATGTTTCTCATTTGCAAGATGTTTCTAAAAGAACATCCTTGTTTGCAAATGGTTCCCATGTACGAGCTAATGGTCCACAAAAATAAATGGATCTCTTTTATTGCACATATTGCAATCGGATGGGTCATTTGAATGATTATTGTTTTGACCGTGTTCGTGCATCACATGCGCCCAAGAGGGTTCATAACCCTAGGGCTTTGAGCTTTCATGATATGGATCATGTCCCTAGACTCTTAGGTACCAAGAGAAATAGGGTACCAAAATTTGTTTGATCTTTAAGAACAATGTTTTTGATTTTTTTTGTTCTTAAAGATGATTTTTGGTTTTTCAAATCCATAGTTCATAATTCTTGTGTGTTTCATAATCAAATTTTGAACTATGAAGATTTGTTTTGAGTTGTTCTTTTGAATTCATTGTAAATCACTTATATGATGATATTTATGTGTTTGTGCTTAAGGATCATCTAATTGTGTTGTATAATGTATTCTTTATATGGTTTGATAAAAAAAATTTCTTGATCAAACACTTTTTATATATATGCTTTGTTTTGAGTTTTCATATGAGAGGTTTATATTTATATAACCCCCGGATTTATTGGGTGTTTATTCCCATATCTTGTTTACCAGGTGCTAAGAATATTTATATGGGTTGAAACAAGCTCAAGAGCTTGATATGGTTGCCTCTCTTATCTTTGAAAATCAATGATGGTTTGGTTTTATGTTTTTATGTGATTGTGGTTTAAATGTTGATTCATGAGTTCATTGGATGATTTGTTTTCATTTGAAAACTTTTTGCATGATTCTCATGTTTGTGTAATGAGACACTATTTCATATTTATATTTATATGTGTTCTCATTGTCCTCTTGTATGTGAGTTGTGTTTAGCATGCTTTCATCTATGCTTGCTCACATATATCTGCCTTGCTCTTTAATGCATATATTCCATAAGGCATTTTGATAGGGGGAGCCATTCCATATATTTGTTTTATACTCACCATGCTTATTTGTAGGGGGAGCTTTCGCTCTCTTATTCTTTTGTTTTCCCCTTTTTAATGTTGTCAAAGGGGGAGAAATATTATGAGTATATCCTTTTTGATTATATGCATGATAATTATAATTGGTATATTCATTTCCTTTCATGCATATATCTTTTTTTGTAAATTATTTGTCATCATCAAAAAGGGGGAGATTGTTGGGTCCTTTTTGTTTTGATGATGATTTACAAACAATTCACATCTAATGTTGTTTGTCTAGCATTTGTGGTTTGTATCTATTCTAGGCAAACAATAAGTTAGAGGATGGATGGATTGCGCTATAACGATCATATCAAATGGAGGTTGGTGGAATAGTGGTTGAAGCTATGCAAATTCAAGTTGAAGATCCAAGTTCAAGCTTGATAATCATATTTTATTGCAATTTTATACCCTCATTATCTATGTTATATGAATAAATATGCTACTAATAATTGTTCTTATCTTTAATTGTAGGTTAATGAAGAATAAATCTCAAACTCCAATCTCTCAACAAAAAGCCCTTGATTTAATGAAGAAATGAAGCCCATGAAGCCAAAGGAATTCTTTTAAATATTTAATGAAAAAAATAAATCAAAGCCCAGTGGAAAAATCAAGAGAAAATACCAAAGCCCAAATGTCAAAGCCCAAAAGTCCAAGCTAAAGCCAAAGACCCAAATCCAAAAGCCAAATACAAGAGGATATGCAGACAGCACACAGGAGAAGGGCATGCATCGATGCCTGCATCGATGGGGGCATCGATGCCCGCATCGATGCCTGCATCGATGCCTATATCGATGCAGGCATCGATACCCTGGGCAGTTAGTTACGAATTTAAGGCTGATTTTTGATGTTTTTGGATAAGATTTCAATCCAATGGCTCTCATTCACTGATGTTTACTATAAATAGGGGTAGAGAGTGAGGGGTTAGGGGGTCAAAAATTTTGTAACTCTATTTGGAGAGGATGGATACTCTTAATTAAGAAGGCCTTCCAAAAATTATAACTTTTGTTGCAATTAATAATAATAATTTTTCTCCTCTTTAAATTTTCTTTTCTCCTCTTTGTTGAATGATGAGGATGGAGATGAAGAGCAATTTGAAGGTTTACATTTCTTTTATTTTCCTCTTTTATTTCTTTTTGGTAATTTCTTTATTATTGCTTATTAGTTAGATTTACATTCATGCTTGTAGTGTAGATTTATTTTCTTGTCTTTTTTATTTCTTTTTGCACTTTAATTTGTAGAGTAGATTTATTTTCTTGCATTTAATTTCTGCAATTTATTTTGTAGTTTAGATTTTTATTCTTTGTAGTTAGATTTATTTCTTGTTCATAGTTTAGATTTTTCTTTTCTTTTTTTATTTTTATAATTAGTTCTTTTTCTTCTTGTTTTTATTTCTTAAGATGTGAAATTAATTATTGTAGGAATCTTAGAATTATATAGAACTAGTCTAATTTCCTTTATATTGTATGAATTATTCTCTTTCACTGAAAATATTCATGTTTAGGATAATCAATTAGAGAACTAATCGGTAGAAGAAGAATTTGATAATTTATACTTATCTTAAATGGTTTGATAGGTTATGCTTATGAATTCTAGGATTATTATCTTATTGTTGTTCTTATCATGAATAGTAATTTTGACTTAGATGATAATTTGATAGGTTATACTTTCCTTAAATGGTTTGATAGTCTATGCTTAATAAATCTAAGTTGAATTATGATAAAAAGAGAATAGTTTGTATTTTGTAACTGAAATTAGCTAGTGGATTATATTCTAGATTTCTTACCTCTTTTGAATCCTCCATCTTAACTTTCTTAAATTTTCTTTTTATTCTTGGTTTTATTTCTTGATTTTATTCATTCTTCTTTCTTACCTTGTGATTTCATTTATTCTTTGATTCTTTCTTCTCTAAAATTTAATTTATTATCTCTTGCATATATTCATAAAAATCACTCATCACATCTCTCTCCATAATCACACCTATTCTTTATTTCTAATTATCACGCACAAAATACAAGAACCAATTCTAATAATCTCTTAAATTCACCTTCCTCGTGGGATCGATATTTTTTTATACTATAACTTGATCAATTGTGCACTTGTAATTTTTGGTACATAATTATGCGGCATCAAAGCTCCATCCGCAAGTGTACCAAGTTGAGCTCATTGAAGACCTTCATCTAGCTTGGGTAATTTAGTTTAGGAGTTTATATTATGTGTGTTAGTACTTTAAGCTCAATCATATACACACATACACGTTTTGGTCTTGTATATATATAGTTATATATATACATATATGTTTTGGTTGATAGTTTTTAAGTTTTTCATATGAAACAATTTACTATAATTAGAAAACATATTTTTGTTTCATACTTATATGCATATATATGATTTCATCAATATCAATTTTATTTAGTTAAATGAAATCATGTTTTAGTGCATTATATGTGTATTTTGATAAAATACTATATTCATTGTTTATAGACTTCATAACAATAGTTTACATCTTTCTTCAAGTCTATAAAATCATTTTGTAAAGTTTCAAAATATGGTTTAGGCAAAATGTCAAAATTCATGTGTTTACATTTTTGTGTTTTGGACCTCCTTGCAAAATGATGATATTTTACATTTGGGAAGTCCTTTTTGAAAACCAATTTCTGTAGCATGTTTATTATCATGTCTATAATCATTTTCAAAAGTTTTACATTTTTCTGAATTTATTTGATATTTTTAAACCATGTTTTATGTTGACATGTACTGTTTAAATCAGGCTGTGTGCATGTCATGAGTCGACTCATGAACAGTGTTGAGTCGACTCATAAACTGTTGTGTAGTTTATATTTTGGTTCTGATGAGTCGACTCATAACATCATGAGTCGACCCATCAGGTTGAGTCGACTCATGCCTGTCATAAGTCGACTCATGAAGTGTGCTGGAAAACTAGTTTTGTTTCTGCTGAGTCGACCCATGAATTCATGAGTCGACCCATGCATGATGAGTCGACTCATGAATTTTATGAGTCGACCTATAAGTTGGTTTTTAGCCTGTAACGGCTACTTATGAGTCAACTCATAAAAAGTACGAGTCGAGTCATAACACTGTAACGGCTATATTTTCAGACTGTATTGTTTTTTGGTTTTTGGTCTTTTTGCCTTATTTTCTCTTGGCTTTGGGGTTCCTATAAATACCCCCACATATCCTCAGTTCAAACCACCTAAGAAAAGTTTAAAAACAAGTTTAAGGGTGTTTAAGTTTTGTTTAAGTTTGTTTAGTGTTTGTTTAAAAGAGTTTTTGTTTGGAAAGAAGTTTTACACAAGTGGAGGAGATCATCTACATCGATTGAGCTTTATCTTAATCCATCTCTCCATCTTGTTTTTCAGAGAAGTTCTCCTAAACTCATTCTAGCTATTTATTATTCTGTTTCTAATTTCCATAAGCTAGATTTATATTGACTTTAGTTAATCTCTTTGTTCACACACAACCTATTGAGCTTATAGTATTTGCATTCATAGTATATTTTGGGTTGTGGGGTTTGTGACTTAGAGTTGTGCCTAATTGAGTGCTCACATTGTTTAGAGAACAATCATTTGTTGTGCTTTATTTGTGAGTGTCACTTTGTAATACACATTTACACTGAGAGGAGTGTGTGGTGAGGACGTAGTCGATACCGAGAGGAGTGACGTCGGTGGCCTAGTGAGAGGTGATAATTCCGAGCACTTGAGGGAGGCGATATGTGAGGACCAACACTTGAGGTTGTAGTTTGTGTATGTACATTGTGAGAGATTTGTAGAGTTTTCGGTAAGCTAGAAAACCGAGTGTGTAGAGAAGTTCCGGCTTCTAAACCGGGTGTGTCGTGATAGTGGAGATCTCCTCGAGGTGAGGAGCGGGGACGTAGGTCGTGGGGACTAAACCTCGTGAACATATCGTTTGTTTGTGATTGCATTGGCGCACTTAATTTTGCGTTTATCATTATATCGTCTTTGTCAATTGCTCATTGTTTATATTACCCACTATCTAGTTTAGATTGTTTACCCTTGTGTTATTTGTATATCCTTGTATAAGTATCTTGTCACATATCACTTGCTAGGATATATTTGTTAATAAGTTTTAGATTGGCATAAATCAGATTAGATTAGCATAAACCCTATTCACCCCCCTCTAGGGTTCTTTCCTAGTGGCTTAAGGGTCTTTCAGAATATACAATATGAACAAAGAGATATATCCTTGCAAAGAGGTATATGATGAAATATATACAAGGATATATAAATTAACACAAGGGTAAACAATCTGAACTAAAGATACAATTGTGATAGGGCAATATAAACAATGCAAGCACATAATATGATCACGAAGTTCGGACCTTCCATCCTACGTCCCCGCTCCCTACTCCTGGGGAGAAATCTACTATCACAACCAGGTTTTCTACGTTAACTCGAATAACGTTTACACCACACAATATCGGTTTTCAATGCTCACCGATCAACGATCACAATCTCACAATGTAACTACACTCCACACGCTCTAAGTGTTGGTTTCTCCGTGTCCTTTCTCAAGTGCTCAGATACAACCTCTCCCTAGGTTCGTCAACCGACGCCACTCTTCTTGGAAGCAACCCCGTCTCTCACCACACACTCCTCTCGGTGTACTAGTGTAATACAAAGTGAATCTCACAATTAAAGCTCACAAATCAAATGATTGTTCTCTAAACAAGATGAGAACTCAATTAAGCACAACTCTTAGTCACAAACACATAACTTCAACTTATACTATGAATGTAAATACAATATGCTCAATAGGTTGTCTGTGAACAAAGAGATAAATCAAAACAAGTCTAAACTCAATTTAATCTAGCAAAATAAATTTGACAAGTTAAGCATAAATAAGCTAGATAAAGAGTTTAAGAAAACTTCTCTAAAACAAGAGTGGAGGGATGTAGATTGAAGCCCAAACAAGATTGATGATCTCCTCAAACTCTTGTGAAATTCTCTTGACAAACAAACTCTTAAACACTCTTTTAAACAAACACAAAACAAGCTTAAACCTTTTTTAAACTCTTTTAAAACATTTCTTGGTAGTAGAAAATAGTTATGGAAAAGGGGTATATGTAGGGAAGAAGAAAACAAACCAAAAAAACCCAAAAAACCCACTAAAAAACAAAAATCAGCAAGTTACCGTTACTGTGCAACGATAACTTCGACGGTCGACCATGGCGGTCGACCACGAAAAAAAAACTACAAAACTGGTCTCTGGACTGCTGACGGTCGACTGCACTGTAGCACGGTTGACCGTGGCGGTCGACCGTACTTTTCCAGATTTTGACAAATGCTGGAATTTTATGTCGGCTTCATTACCACTGTCAATATCTTCTTTCTCCTGTGATTCTGAGTAGAAGACCGAATCTTTGTGGAAGTTTTCTACCCCTCTGAAAGGATACTTTTCCGCAATCAGGGTTCGAACTTCCCCCTCATCATTAACATACTTCATGACCTAATGTAGGGTCGACGGGACAATGTGGTTTGTGTGAATCCAAGGTCGTCCCAACAATAAGTTGTAGGACGTGTCCTGTGACGCCCCTGGGTTCACACAAGGCTGCAGTCCTAGGTGAAACCAAGAATGTCAAACCTGCCACACACCACACCGTGCAATAACATGTTTCACCATCACAATTCTATCACTCTAGTAGAGTTAATAACAGGTGTAGGTACAAAAGCAAGTAAAAGATAATACAAGAGATAACTGATGAAATGATAGAGATCGAAATAATATTTTATCATCCAACATACAGAAAATACAAAGACAATGTCTGAAATGAATAAACTGGAGTTCTTAACAAGTCTCAAATACAACAAGTCTGAGTGAAGGAAATAAGGCATACAACCTTTACAACATCTATAAAATAGTCCTCAAATGTCTAACATCAACTACAGTGGAGCCCAAAGAAAATAATACATAGCTAGAATGTAAAGCTGAACACTAAAGTGGTCCGCTATCAACCTGCGACTCTCCGTGCTCCTGGCTCGTGACCTGAAAGGGGGAGGGACAACGAGCGTCAAACCGCTAGCGAGCAACATCACAACCAACCCCAATGGATAGGGCTCGTTGTATATGAAAATACAGTTATTACATAATAATATAAATCATCTTAATATAAATCATCTATACTAACAACAATAGGTTTTGGTACTTAGAAAATTTCAACACGAGCATAGGTACGTCGAGCGAAATAATCCAAACAAGAAAATCCTCATGTATATACTTTGTATCTCAAATTATAAATCCCTAAATACCAAACCCACTGGGAACAAATAAATTAAAAAGAAAACGAAACACATCTCTACTTCCAAACATGGTGTCATGTCAAACTCACATGAGTGTCATGTCAGAAAACGATTAAGTGTCCAAAACATAGACTATATAGATTAAACATCCAACACATAGACTGCATGAAGTAAACGTCCAACTCATGGACTGAAAGCAATGAGTGTCCAACGCATTGATCGAATATAACCAATGTCCAATGCTTGGACTGAATATAACCATGGTCCAACTCATGGACTGAATATAACCGTTGTCCAACACATGGACCGGATGTGACCGTTGTCCAACGCATGGACCGGATGGTAATACATATCCAACACGAGGATTAAATAGCAATGCATGTCCAACACGAGGACTAAGTATAGTGAATGTCCAACACAAGGACTAAATATGAACTTTACAAAGTGTAAGTGTCAAAAATATATATATATACACACAAAAGATACACAAGGTCTCATGTCACACGTGCCTCGATGTGCGGATCAGTACTTGTGTCAACAGTCGACTCACAGGTATAGATAACTCACTAACATAATAAACTGGTGTCAGAAAATTTAGGCGAACACTTACACATACGAAAAATACACAACAAATCAACAGTGGCCAAATCTGTGCGGCGGTCGACCGCAGAGACCACTCCGATCGACCGCTCACAGAGCCGAGATTCACTGGGCTCAAAATTGAGTGGCGGTCGACCGTTGAGGTCATGCCGATCGACCGCTCAAAGAGCAGAAGCTATTCTGCTGGAAAAATCTCACAGCGGTCGACCGCCGCATTCGCTGCGGTCGACCGCGAAGCAGACAGAATCCCAGTCTGGGTTTCTGTCAGCTTCGAAACTCATTCAAAATTTGGTAATTTCTATACTAACCTAACTTTAACATTTCAATAATGATATATGGCAGTAAACAACAAGTTTAAACAGTTAAAACCTCATCCCCGAAAATCCCAAATTTTTATCAACACGATTTTGAAATGTTCTTAAACAATAAAAATAGATTTATCTCTCATAAAACGTTTCAGATCGAGATCTCATCAATTAAAAATAATTAGTGAACTTTTTAAAACTGAAATATATGATTCTCACATCTTATGCCATAAAGATCTACTTTGTCTACATAAAATACGATTTAGGCTCAATAAAACCGGATTAAAACCCAAATTTAAGCATAAAAACGAAAAAACGAAAAGGGGTGAAGTTGGGCGAGATGTTACTCGCCTCTGATGAGAAGAGAACCCTAGATTTGTAGGAGGATGATCCCTATCGTTGAACACCGATGAATCTCACGAAATTCCACCGAAAATCCTTCGAAACGCCCCAAAACGTCAAAATCCGAGCTAGGGTTTAGAGGGGAGAGAGAGAGGGTGGCTGAGGCTATTAGGGTTCAATAGAGGGTTCTGAGAGCTTCAAAACGAGTATATATACATAGGGTAACAATCAGGTTTGGTATAAACAAAACCCAATTCGAAACAGAACTGACAGAACCAGGTTCGCTGCGCGGTCGACCGCAGCGACCACGGCGGTCGACCGCGCAGGGTTCTGGGTCATTCTCAGACTGGGGTTCGGTGAAAAGGCTATAACGTTCTCATCTGGTCTTGGAATGAGGTGATCTAAGATTCGTTGGAAAGCTCTTGAAGAGATCTACAACTTTGATCTTATACACTTTTCTAGATTCTAAGTAAATCAGTATGAAAAATATAGAAACTCTCAACTAGTTAAAATTCTCAGATTATCACTCTTTGCCTTTGTGCATGTTTTGTGAATTTGAACTCATATATTCACAAATATACATTGAATTGACCTCAAATCAATTCTTATCATACTCAAACATCAAAATATATTATTTTCACCATATAACATATTTATAAATATTTATCATATTATATTCAAATTTTTAGGGTTTTACATGTCCGAATCTATGATATAACAGGTCACTTCGGACTTGAGATCTCCAATTTGACACCTAACCTTGATCTTCTCCTGGGGCCGAGTGCTATTAGCGTTGAAGCCAAAGATAGTGTTCTGACTGGCGTTCAACCGATGCATGGGAATCCCTAAGACCTGCATGACCCTATAAGGCATGATGCTGAGTGCTGAGCTTGGGTCAACTTGGACACGACTGATTTCCGAAGACCCAATGTACCTTGTGTAGTATAAAGGTCGGTCATGCTTATGTTTTACTTGCATGTCTTCTTGAGTAAATGATATCCAGGGTAAACTTCTTGCTGCTTGTAGACATTACAAGCAAGATTGGTTTTCAGAAGCTTCGAAAATCAGAATGACTTGAGTGATAAAACTCTCCGCGTTCATTAAAGCTTCAATTAGAGCTTCCTTGGTGGTTTTGGACAACCTTAGGAGCTCATACAGGGTAATCCTGGCCGGTATATTGGCCATCTATGCCATGATATTGAATTGGAAAGGAGCGCTCGACTCTCCGGGCTCTTGGAGAAGATTTTTGTTGAACAGGATTTCCTTTTGTTTCCCCTTATCAACTGACTTCTTCGGTATAGAACCCCCAGCGTCTTGGGGCTGTTCCTCAACTTCTTGAGCATTCTGGTCATAGTCTTTTAGGTAATTTTTTTTCTGACCGGGTGCTAGGGTTGCCTCCTGAGTATGCTGCCAGGACGATCCTCTCTTCCTCTGAGTCAGTGAGAGGTTTGAGATGATCATCATTCTCATTAATAGAGGGGCTAATCATGTTGGATGACTTAGCCTTGTCTCCCTTCTTTTTGGATGAGGTTTTTGTCCATTGTTGATCTTCAACTAGGTCGAAATGGACCCACATAATCTCCCCTTTTAGGGTAGTGAGGGGTACTAACCCCCTATCCTTCTGACTGTATAAGTTAGTGTTTTCAGGCGTATTTCCCCTGAATGGGGACAACGCCATCTATATTCACCACCAGAAGGAAGTCACTGAATTGGACCGCTATCATATTGGTGGATACGGTCTTTTGCTCGGGCTTCAAGGTGAGCACATTAGCATTCACCAGATTTTGCAAGATGTCTTTGAAGACATAGCAATTTCTAGTAGGATGCCCTAGGAACCTGTGATAGCGACAGTAATTAGGGTCATCCACCTTTCCTGCTTCATCTAGCTTTCTGATCTCGAGAAGCTGCAACTTGTTGTTCTTCCGAAGTAGCTGGAACAAGGTGTCTACATGCTCTTCTTTAAACGAATACTGCTTGCGCAATCTTTGTTGATTCGGTGCCTTGCCTTGCTTAGCGGGTGGTCGTGCTCGTGTGTGACGTCAGCAGCCAAAGTCTCCTTTTCCTTAGACCGCGGAGCGTTGTGCTAGTTGCGTTGTTGCTGCGGCTTGAGTTGTGTAACTTCTTTAGCTTTGACCCGAGCAACAATTTCTTCGGCTTGTTCTCCTTGTGAAACCAATTGTCTCCAGGAACGACATTCTGCTACCCCCATTTGAGCGAGGAGCTGGGTCTGCAAATTGTGCCTGTAAAAAAGTTTCAACCAAAGTTGATTGAGTCATACATGACGGGCATCATAATGCCATGCTACAGAATCTTTCCACATAAGTCTTAATAGATTCTCCCTTCCTTTTCTTGGTGGCGAGAAGAGTCGGGACTGAGACTTCCGTGTCATCCTCGAAGAACCTGGCTAAGAAAAACCTTTCCAGATCTACCCATTTCTGAATAGATCCAGCAGGCAGTTTCATGAACCACTCGAAAGCGACACCCTTGAGAGTGTCGATGAACAATCGAGTTAAAATGGCGTCATTCGCCACCACGTCCCCAGTCTAAGACTTGAAGTAGTAGATGTGCTGATTTGGTGATCCTGTGCCATCGAACGGTTGCAAGGTTGGAGCCTTAAACTTTGGTGGGTAGGGAGCTGTGTCCCACTCAGCAGGATAAGGCCGTACCACTCCTTCTTTACGGAGCTCGCTTCTGTTAGCGATTGCATTAAGGCGAGCTTCTGAGTTTCGCGATCCGAATGCTCAGGCATTTTCTGCTTTCCTTTAGAGATTGTCCTCCGGGAGGACTCTGGTCTTTGACCTTTTTCAGCAAGGAGGTTGGCTAACATATCCTTCATTTAGAGAAGTGTCTCCTGTTGCGCCTAGAGCATGACGTGGTGTTCGTCAACTCTTTTGGCTAAGTCTTTGGGGTTTCCAGTCATGTAAATAGAAACCTCTCGTGCCACGACAGAGCTTGAAGATTGAGATTCGGCAATTGCCGAGTGTTCATCATCAGAAATGATCCCCTTGCCCAACCTTTGATAGTTAACCGAGTGGATAGCTCCTGTTCGAGTCCGAGTATGTCGATATACCCCTTCAAACTCGTCACAAATTTCCCGAACGGTCGGGGAATGACTTCTTTGCGACTCATCAGAATCGGGATGCGAGGCTTTTCCTCTGCCAATCACGTTGATAGTGACCTCAAGATATTCAGTTTCAGAGACCTTCTTTTTGTGGTGACGTTATCATTTGGCAGGTATAACGACATTTGTCAGTCTGTCAAACACGGATTACCGAGGTTCAGATGTACAACAGTGGCATTCTGAAAGAACTGTAGAAATAAGCCGCTCACATTGGTAAGCATGAGTTGCCTGCTGTGTAGGTCTCCTTCTTGACAGCAGTTCACGCAAATTAGAGACTTGGGAAGAATCTCGTGAGGTTGGAGATGGAACCCCTTACCCCTGAGTGGGTAGAACTGATTCTTGTTGGACATGAATTTTGAATCCATACCGGCTCTTTTGAACTTGGCGAACCACGTCGTGTTCTTGAGAAGAAACGTGAGGGTCACATTTTGGTTTATAAATATTAGGCCGAGGCCTGTATTTGGCTAATGAAACAGACCCTTAGGGGTCATGTTTTATCTGGACGCATCCTTGAATTGTGCATCTGTTGGATGAAGCGGACCTCTGAGGGTCATGTTTTGCTTGAACGCATGCATGTGGTGTGCGTTTGATTGAGGGTCTTGTTTTGGTTGAACGCACGCCTGTGGTGTGCGTTTGATTGATGAAAGGTCTTGTTTTTGTTGAACGCACGCCTGTGGTGTGCGTTTGGTTGATGAAACAGACCCTTGAGGGTCTTGTTTTGGTTGAACGCATGCCTGTGGCGTGCGGTTGGTTGATTGAACGTGCCTTTGGGTATCACATTTTGCTTTTGAGACACACCCCTGAGGTGTGTGTCCGGATTGAATAACACACCCCTGAGGGTCATGTTTAAGTTGGATTACACGAGGCTCGTAATCGGGCTCGTTACCACGAAGTGTGCGTTTAGAGGTAGAGACGCAGCACTCGAGCGGAGGCTCAAGAACGCAATCTTCGCGTTGGGCAAGAGATTGGTTGTTCTGCAAGTGCGCTTGCCGCATGGATCTTCTCCTTCGTTGAGCGGCATTTTTCTTGGCTTGCTTCAACGCCTTGGCTGCAACATCGTCGGCATTGATTGGATTTTCATCCGTCATAGGCCTTTTATGACCTATTACACGCCGTGTTGATGCGGGTGTGGAGTCTTTAATTTGTTGAACGAGTTTGGAATCTTGGCCAAAGGAGAGGACTTCCTTTGACATCTCAGCAGTAGTTAAGACCTCCTTGGAGATCTTGCGGGTGTCGTGCCTAGCCTTAGGGCTAAGTGATCCAGAGGAGAGGGCCTCCTCGTACTTGGCTTGGGCGAACTCTACGATAAGAGTTTCGACGGTTGTTCCAGTGAGGTAGACGTCGGATTGTGCCACCACTTCCTTGTCAGAGAAGCTATTCCCCAGTAGAGTCGCCATCTTTTGTTTGGTGGAAAATTTGTAGTAAAAAGAATGAAAGAAAATTGACTTGTATTCTCTCGATCTTAATTATAATTTGAATTCCGATTACAAAGAGAGGAGAATGATCTGGATTCTCCCCTTTGTTTAAGTCTGGGTTTTTCACGGTGACGATGGAGTGCCTCCTTCAAATGTTTGTGTTGAATTTGCTCTCTGTTGACGGTCCGACCGTCTTGTCTCACGGGAACAATTAACTTGTATGGCAAGTTCGATTGAGAACTCTTAACAAGTTTAAGAACTCAGAATGAGTTGAAAACTCTAAAGAGAGTTGTTGAAAACCGAATAATTGGTTAGTAGCTAAGTGGATTTGTTTGTTGCTGAAGGATTTGATCTCCTAGCTGCCAAGAACTCTCTTGCGCTGATTTCATAACTGATTTGATCTTCAAAATCTGGCCGAAATCTCCAATTTCCTAAGAATTCGCCCTTAATCTTCAGAAAATCCAACCCTCTGCCAAACATTCACACGTTTTACTCAGTTAAGTAATGCGGTTATTTATAGGGGTATGAGGGGTGTAATCAACCCCTAAATCCGCTTCTAAGTGGGCGAAAATCCCTCAAAATGTGGGATAAATGATTTTGAGGCCGTTCAGCTTGTGTTGGACAAGTCAAACGCCTAAATTAGCGTTCTGGACCTTAACTCTGCATCTTAGACTTAAGACGCAGAGTTGAGTGTCTGCTGGAGATTGAAAACACACGGGCCATTTACATTCTGAGTCTTAACTCTGCATCTTGGATTTGAGACGCAGAGTTGGGTGCCTGCTGAAGATTGAAAACGCATGGGTCATTTACATTCTGAGTCTTAACTCTTGATCTTGGATTTGAGACGTAGAGTTGGGTGCCTGCTGAAGATTGAAAACGCACGGGCCGTTTACATTCTGAGTCTTAACTCTGCGTCTTGGATTTGAGGCGCAGAGTTGGGTGCCTGCTGAAGATTGAAAATGCACGAGCCGTTTACATTCTGAGTCTTAACTCTGCGTCTTGGATTTAAGACGCAAAATTGGGTGCCTGCTGAAGATTAAAAATGCACAGGCCGTTTACATTCTGAGTCTTAACTCCGCATCTTGGATTTGAGACGCAGAGTTGGGTGCCTGCTGAAGAACGCACCGGCCACTTGCGTTTTGAGTTGAGAAGCGCAGAGGTAGACTCTGCGTTTAGAAGTGGTTGTTGACTTGTAACCTCTTCTATTACAGTGTTGCGGAGACTATTGCTCGGTTATCCTTGCTTTAGTTGTTGGGGGGTGTGAAAGTTGTCAGATTGTAACTCTCACTGTTGATTGTGAAGACCACTGAATAGAGTTTTCATTAGTATTCGGAAGTATCGTTGAATTGTAACTCTTTTCAATCCATATGAAAAGTCCTCCATTTGCAGTTTTCATTTGTTGACATGAAAGCCATCTGATTGTAATTTTCATCATCGAGGTATGGAAGTCGTTGGATTGTAACTCTCATCACTGAAACCTGATGGGGATCAGCTATCTATTGTGATTTTTAGACAGCCTACAGGGTCTTCATGTAACTTTTTTTTAGTTTGCAAATTGTAAAATAAAAACTTTAATATCACTACGATATATCTCAATTACCTTTTGGACAATATAAATTGTATATAAATATGTAATATCTTATTTTGTATATTCAGCTTGCAGATGCCTATAAACTTGATGTGAAATGAAAATTTTAGTAACGCAATAATACATCTTGTTTTTATTTTCGCCAAGCCAAATTGCATCTATAATATATTAATTTGTATGTTTATTCAACTTGCAGATATCTAAAAATATTAACAGGAGGTTATTCGAAGCCAACCCCATTCAAGACCAATCCATTGAGGAAGAGCCACCGAGTTCAGGAGAGATGTCAGGTATAATTTAATTTAACTTAAGTATTTTTTATTCATGATATATGCACAATGATAATTTATTTCTTTTATTTTTTAGGTGAGGGCGAGGATGTAAAACCCCAAAAAATTTGAATATTTTGTGATAAATAATAATAAATATGTTATATATTTATAAATAACATATTATGATGTTTGAGTATGCTAGGAATTGGTTTGAGATTAATTTAATGTATATATGTATATATATAAGAGCAAATGCACAATTCATGCTCGATGTATAAATCTGAAAATTTATGACTAGCAAAGAGATTTTATATTTTTTTTCTTATAGATGTAGTTAGAATTTAGAAAAACATAAAAGATAAACATTGTAGGTATCTTCAAGAGCTTTCCAACAAGTCTTAGATCACCTCATTCAGAGGTCAAACGTGAAAGTTATAGCCAAAATACCGAAGGTCATTTTCCTAGTCAGATTAGGATTCCTGGTTCGGGTCAAACGGGTTTATTTCGGGTTTGCATATATATAAACATGTGTTTTCATAAAAATTAATATCCTTACATCAGAGTTTCAAACCCTAGTAGCCCCTCTTCCTCTCTCTGAATCCCTAGCCCTAAAGTTAAGAATTTTGAGAGCTTTGTGAAGCAAATATCGACACGAGGGTGAGATCATCAATGTGTAGCGAGGGGAAAACGGCTTGGTTGCACTTCTTTTTGGTTGCTGGTTATTTTAGAGGCTTAGAACAATATCTAAGGTAAGATTATCTTCACCCAAACCCTTTCCCATAGTTAAATAACTAGTTAGATGTTTAATATGATGTTGAATATGTGTTTTCATGCTTGAATCTTAACATGATGTGATAAAATTTAAATTTTTGATATTAAAACATAAACCAATACTAGATTAGTAATTTTTTTCTTGCTGTTTATGATAGTATCATGATCATAATCATTAGGGTTTTTCATAATTTCATTTATATATGAGAAATTTAAGTGATGTACTAAATAAATATTTTCTGCAGAAAATTTTAGCAATTGTATCATGTTTAACTGAGATTTCGAAATAGAAAATAAACTCCAAATTTAACCAAACTAGTGCCAAATGAAAGATATATATATCTAGTTTCTAAAACAGAAGCCTAATCTTAAAAATCATTTGTATAGAGAAAGATATAATCTTTTTACTAACAACATGTCCTGTAGAAAAACGGCTGCACATATATAATATTTAACTAGAGATTTGGGATAACAAATGAACTCCAAACTGAACCAAACTTATGTCATTTGAAAGATATATGAATCTAGTTTTTAAAACTAAAAACTATTTGTATAAATAGTTTTCCTAGAAAAAGATATGCTTATTTTACTAACAGATGTCACGTCTATTTTTCCTGCTCGTTTTGTGGAGCTGTGTTGCGCCATTTAGAGGTGCGTTCGCGGAGTTTTGAGCCGCTTGATGTTATACGTATAGTCATGAATATGTTATGTTATACATTTAAGAATCCTAAAGGGATTATGATAAATTTTGATTTGATCATATTTGAATTAGATATAGTTCATATACTTGTTGGATGTCGTTGATGAGCACAGCTTAGTACTATATAGGATAGTGCGTCGACACACCAGATATATACGGTTTATACATGAGGTAACTATCATTAATGAGCATAGCTCAGTATTATATAGGATAGTGCATCGACATGCCAGAGGTACAAAGATTTATATGAGGTGGATATCGTTAATGAGCTCAGTTCAGTACTACATGAGCTAGTGCGTCGATATTCCACATGTACAAGCCATTGAGTCGGATTTTAGGAGGCTTGATCTAGCTGTCCGTCCCGTACTAGGGTGTGATAAGGCTCATGAGCCGTATTTTTAGGATGCCTATTTGGTAGTCCATCCCGCACTCATGTTATGCACTGAGATTCCGATGAGACTAATGAGCCGTGTACACAGTTCAGGATACCTATAGGGTAGTCCGTCGCACTGAGACAATTACTTGATAGCCTAAGTATGATATATACCGATTATAAATACGACCTAACAATGAACTATATAACCGAGATACGTTACTTTTGAAAGTATACAAAATTATGTGTTGGTCTTTTATTCTATCTCTCCAGTAATTATGGAAGATATTATAAATACGATGTGTTGATATCTTATTTCTTTTACTGTCTTTTTTTCTTAGTTAGGATCAACGATTAGAGATTCACAATTTGAGACTTATGGTATATACATAAGGGTTTCCTTGTTTGGATTATTTCGCTCGACGTACCAGTCTCGTGTTATAGATCTCTAATTATTGGTTTTATTAGATTGTTTATTCTTATTTCGGTAGTAATGTTTAGATGTTTACAATTCGGGACATATGGTATATACATGAGGGTTTCCTTGTTTGGATTATTTTGCTCGACGTACTACGTCTCGTTTTGTAGGTGTCTGAATATTAATTCCGCTAGATACGGGGAAAATGATATAGGTAGACTATACTTAATAGACAGAGCCTCCACTCCATCCTAGCAGCCCTTCCCCTGGGGGCGGATGGGGGTAATCTTGCTGTAGCTCTCTGACACTCTTGTTGTTGTTTCTTTTTTTTTTAAATACCCTTTCAGGTAGCTCAGAGTTCCGGAGAGCCGCAGGGTGACGGAGTTCTGGCATAGTCGCCGTCGCGTATTTTTTACTTGTAGAGACTCCACTATAGTTTAAAAATTTATTCAGACTTAGAGTTTATTTCCATTTTGTAAAGGCAATGTGCCTTAGTTCGACTTTCCGTTTTGATTCATGTTGAGACATCGTATGTTATTGCAGACTCCAAATTTATTTCTGTTTATTTTTAGTTGAGACATGACCTTTATTTATGAGATATCATCTTCTTTATCATGTCTATTATTATCGTTCTACTTCTTTGCCTGTTTTGTACCTATGCTTTTATTTAACCCCACTAGAGGATATTACAGTGATTGGTGAAACTTGTTGTTGTACAGTATGTGTGCATGGTAGGTTTGACATCTCTGGGTTCACCTTGGACTGTAGCCATGAGTGAAAACAGGGGCGTCACAGTTGGTATCAGAGCTCTAGTTCTAGTATCCTTAGGATCATCCTGTGTCGAGTCGTGGAGCTCGGATAGAGTTTCTTAGGATTCATGTATAGAGTCCGTAAGGATTTCTTAGTATGAGTGAGGACGATATATGCGTATATCTCAAAAATTGAATTTTTTATGACAACTATTTTATGTTGATTGAAGGTATTTGCGTGAATACTATGTGTTATGAATTCGTATTGTGATACATTATATATATATATGTAATTTTTCTATCTCACTTACTGTGAAAATTAAGCTCTCCTTTTGATATTATAAATATCGAAACGAGGATGTGGTCGAGGTAAAACTCGTACCTGGAGAGCTGGGCATGCAGAGCCAAGCTACAGTAGGCTCTACAGTATTTGATCGACTTCATGACGCCGTTAGCAGCAAGATCTTATAACAATCGAGGAGCAAGAAGTGTATCCGTTTCCGTCAGCAACACCACTTTCAAGAGATTCACGACCGGTTGTACCCGTCATGGAAGTAAAGATGAAATACCAATGAGTACACCACCACCACAATCAGTTGTTGATAGAGCCGCAGAGCAGGAGATTTAACTCTGAAAGGATAAGAAAAGTATCAGACAGTATGAGCACTAAAATTTCAAGGCACACCAGTTTCAATTGCAACCTATAAGGGAAAGAGTATATGAAAGTTTCTTGAACATCAGCTAGGAACCAAGCAGAAGTCAAATATATATTTAGCATTGAGGACCATCGCTGGAGGATAGCAACAACATCAAGATTTTTGACGAGACAGCAATTATCACCTATTTGGGAGAATTTAGGTCATTTCTTCATCAAACAATTAGCGCTAGTCTAAGTGAAGCAGGGAGATATACCCATAGTGAAGGAAGAAATCAAAATCCAGAATAGTAACAATGACAATGGCAAGAGAACCATTGCAGAAATCTAGAGAAACCTAACAACGGGAGAATGATTTTATCCAGCAACAAGGACAAGATAAGAAAAGAGCACAATGTGATTAGAGAGCGCCAGAGTACCGCAGAGATTCGGAGAAACATGTTACAGTCACAACAAGGTCGAACAAATAGCAAAAGACTTGTAGCAGTTCACAGCAGGAAGCTAGCATGATAAAGGTCGCAGTCGGCAATCTCAGAGTCATAATTTCGGCCAGTAGTGAGGAAATAGAAGTACTACTTGTTAACCCTAAGATTTAGGGGCCAGCAGGCCAGATTTACATTATCCAGGAGATTTGCACTATCCAGCAAAGTCTATTCAGCTGTACCGCATGATCAGGGTACGAGCGGAGCTTTATTCGTGATTTCATTTTCAGTTCGGATCTAGTTTGATTTATGAAATTCGTTTATCTCTTATCCTTCGTACCTTTGTTGACGGGTGTCAGCTTGTGACATTCCTTAGATTTTCCATTGTCAGTGCCTACCCCTCTAGGGGGTGTCCCTTCCATCTATAGGAGATGTGTCATCAAACTAGATGAGTCTGAGTTAAACATCGAGTTGATCGTATTGTCGATGTCAAATTTTTGGTACGAATTGGTTATCTTCCTACCATGATAGTATTGACTGTTTTACGTAGACGGTCAATTTGCGAGCGTCCGATGGGTCCGAGATGATTGTAGCAACCTCCCAGGGCAATCGTTTTGCGGAGTCAATTCTGGCGTACATCGAGAAGGTGATGTGATGGGATCAAGATATTGATTTATTAGAGACTAGAGTTGTCTCAGAGTATCAGGATATCTTTCAGGACATACCTGGATTACCTCCTGTGTGAGAGGTTGAGTTCTATATTGAGTTGCAGCCAGGCATAGCCTCGATATCCCGCGCACCCTATCGCATGGCACCAGCTGAGATGAGGGAGCTTCAGACCCAGTTGGATGAGTTGTTAGCTTAGGGTTTTATTCATCAGAGTCATACCATTTGGGTTGACCAATGCACCCGTTGTATTCATGGATTTGATGAACCGGGTTTTCCGTCTCTTCTTGGATCAGTTCGTGATAGTTTTTTTATCGACGACATCCTCATTTATTCGAGATCAGAGGTAGAGCATGAGTAGCATCTCCGGTTAGCTTTGCAGACTCTACAGTAGCATCAGTTATATGTCAAGTTTAGCGAATATGAGTTTTGACTTTCAGAAATCAGATTTCTCGATCACGTCATCAGCAGAAAGGGCATAGCAATAGATCCGGCTAAGATTTTAGCAGTTCTTGATTTGGAATCCGCCGAAGATGGAGATAGAGATTCATAGCTTTTTGGGTTTAGCCGTCTATTATTGGAAGTTTTTCTAGGATTTCTCAAAGATTTTGACACCACTTACACGCCTTATGAAGGAGGGTGTATAGTTCATTTGGAGCATGGAGTACCAGAAGGCCTTTGATTCCTTGAAGGCTATATTATCTACAGCGCCAGTTTTAACTATTCCGGGCAACGACAGGACATTTGTGGTCTACACAAATACATCATTGGCAGAGTTAGGAGACGTTTTGATGCAGACTCAGAGAGTAGTAACATATGTCTCGCAGCAATTGAGAGTACATGAGCAGATCTATTTCCACTTATGACTTAGAGTTAGCAGCAGTGGTATTTGCACTGAAGTCATAGAGACTTTACTTATATGAAGTACAACTTGAATTATTCACAGACATCAGAGTTTTAAGTATCTTTTCTCTCAGAAGGAACTCAACCAGAGACAAAGGAGGTGAATGGAGTTTATCAAGGACTACGAGTCTATGATTCAGTATCATCTGGGGAAGGAAAATGTCGTAGCAGATGACTTGAGTAAGAAACGTCAACATCGGGTTTCGGCTTAGAGGTTCTCGTTGTATTGAGATATTCTCACCCTTAGCCAGTGTGATTTTAGACATGAGATTGGTAGAACCAGTGCATTGTAGGGAGCTGTGTCAGTACATCCAGCTTGGAGTGTCAGAGTTGTCAGAACTCATTTAGAAAACTATTGAATTCAGATCCAAAAGGAGGAAATTTACAAAGAGCCTAAGACTGATTGTACCGTTAGAGCAGATGGAAGTCTACAGATGAAGGACATGTTGGTTATGCCAGCCAATGCAGAGCTTAAGAGGGAGTCGCTAGATTAAGCACATCGTACTCGGTACACAGTGCATCCAGAGACCCCTAAGATGTAAAAGGACCTAAAGAGACACTCTTGGATGGAATGATATGCGTAGGAAGATTTCGGAGTATGTAGCTAAGTATCTTACCTGTCAGTGAGTAAAGGCGGAACATCAGAGACCAACATGAACACATCAGCCTTTACCCATTTCGGAGTAGAAGTGGGCGGACATTTCTATGGACTTTATTGTAGGGTTATCAAAGTCGAAGAAAGAGAATGATTCGGTTTGGGGTGATAGTTGATAGACTGATAAAGTCAGCACATTTTATTCCAGGGAGGATATTTATTCAGGAGACTATTTAACTTTGTGGAGTTCCAGATACGACAGTATCAAATTGAGACGGATTGTCAAACGGGGAGAGTAAATCAGATGTTGGAAAACAAATTGCGGGCTTGTGTTATTTGATTTTCAAGGTAGCTGGGAGGATCATATTTCATTGATAGAGTTCGTTTAGAACAATAATTATCAAATGACAATCGGTATGACCCCGTATGAAGTGTCGTACGGGAGGCCTTACAGATCGCCTATATGTTGGGTAGAGCCGGAGAAGAGTTTAATACTTGGCCCAGAGTTTATGAGACAGATTACTGAGGAAGTAACATTGATCAGAGATCGGATTCTAGCCGTTTAGAGTCGGCAAAAGAGCTATGCTAATAAGAGATGAAAACCCTTGGAGTTTCAGATTGGAGATTCGGTTAGGTTGAAGGTATCGCATGTGAAAGGTATTTAGCAATTCGGGAGACAGAAAAAGCTTATGCCGAGATACATTGGACCGTACCAGATTTTGGAGAGCATTGAAGTTGTGTCATACAGACTAGATCTTCCAGCGTCGATGTCTAGTATACACAATGCATTTCATGTTTTTATGCTTAGGAAGCACTTTCATGATGTAGAGCAGCAGCGAATGATGAACGCACTGAAGATTTAGCTTTAGAATAATCTGACTACGATTGAAATCTAAGTTTGTATGCTTGCTAGGGAAGACAAGAAATTTAGAAACAAGATGTTTTTCCTTTGTGGCAATTCAGCGAAACCGGAAAGGAGTTGAGGAGGTTCTTGGGAGCGCGAGGAGGGTATACATCGCGACTACCCACACCTGTTTGATCTAGTAAATTAAATTTTTATATGACTTGTTTATGGCTTATGGTTGCACGTATGGCGATGTTTATACTTAACACTAAAATGAGAGTATTACCACTTATCTCCTAAGTACTTGGAACATATGATATATATATGAGGGGTTCCTTGTTTGGATTTTTCGCTCGATGTACTTGTTCCATTTAGCTAGGTGTTAAGTGGGGGTATTTACATTTTAGATGGTTAAGTGTAGACATCGAAGATGATTTTCGGGAGCGCAAATATGTTATGTCGCGCGACTTCCTGCACTTATTGAGGAAGTGGATTGATTTATGTGTGCGATTATTTGTGTGGTTATATTTAGATTTAACGCTAGAATGAGGATATTTTTGCTTAATTCTTAATCTTTTGGAATACATGGTATATATATGGGGGGTTCCTTGTTTTGATTTTTCGACCGACGTACTAGATCCATTCGATTAAGGGTTGAGTGAGAATATAGTCATCCTGGATTGTTAAATATAAATATCCCTATATGCTTATCAAGAGTAAATATTCTGAGATGTTTATGTTTGCGGGTTAAATTAGACCCTCTACATACTTTTCTAGTATTATTATTTTCTTAAGTATGATTTCTGAATTTCGAGGACGAAATTCTTTTAAGGGGGGAAGAATGTAAAACCCCAAAAAATTTAAATATTTTATGATAAATAATAATAAATATGTTATATATTTATAAATAATATATTATGATGTTTGAGTATGCTAGGAATTAGTTTGAGATCAATTCAATGTATACATGTATATATATAAGAGCAAATGCACAATTCATGCTCGAAGTATAAATCTGAAAATTTATGACTAGTGAAGAGATTTTGTATTTTTTTCTCATAGATTTAGTTGGACTTTAGAAAAACTTAAAATAAAAAATTATAGGTATCTTCAAGAGCTTTGCAAAAAGTCTTAGATCACCTTATTCCGAGGTCAGACGTGAAGTTATGGCCAAACTACCGAATGTTATTTTCCTAGTCAGATTAGGATTCCTGGTTCGGGTCAAACGGGTTTATTTCGGGTTTGCATATATATAAACATGTGTTTTCATGAAAATTAACATCCTTATATCAGAGTTTCAAACCCTAGCAGCCCCTCTTCCTCTCTCTGAATCCCTAGCCCTAAAGTTGAGAATTTTGAGAGCTTTGTGAAGCAAATATCGACGCGAGGGCGAGATCATCAATGTGTAGCAAGGGGAAAACGGATTGGTTGCACTTCTTTTTAGTTGCTGGTTATTTTAGAGGCTTTAGAACAACATCTAAGGCAAGATTATCTTCACCCAAACCCTTTCCCATAGTTAAATAACTAGTTAGATGTTTAATATGATGTTGAATATGTGTTTTCATGCTTGAATCTTAACATGATGTGATAAAATTTAAATTTTTGATGTTAAAACATAAACCAATACTATATTAGTAATTTTTTTCTTGCTGTTTATAATAGTATCATGATCATGATCATTAGGGTTTTTATAATTTTATTTATATATGAGAAATTTAAGTGATTTACTAAATAAATATTTTCTGCAGAAAACTGTAGCAATTGTATCACGTTTAACTGAGATTTCAAAATAAAAAATAAACTCCAAATTTAACCAAACTAGTGCCAAATTAATAAAAGATATATGTATCTAGTTTCTAAAATAGAAGACTAATCTTAAAAATCATTTGTATAGAGAAAGATATGATCTTTTTACTAACAACATGTCCTGTAGAAAAACGGCTGCACATATATAATGTTTAACTAGAGATTTGGGATAACAAATGAACTCCAAACTGAATCAAACTTATGTCATTTGAAAGATATATGAATCTAGTTTTCAAAACAGAAAACCATTTGTAAAAATAGTTTTCCTAGAGAAAGATATGCTTGTTTTACTAACAGATATCATGTCTGTTTTTCCTGCTCGTTTTGTGGAGCTGTGTTGCGCCGTTTAGAGGTGCGTTCGCGGAGTTTTGAGCTGCTTGATGTTATACGTATAGTCATGAATATGTTATGTTATACATTTAAGAATCCTAAGGGAATTATGATAAATTTTGATTTGATCATATTTGAATTAGATATAGTTCATATACATGTTGGATGTCGTTGATGAGCACAACTTAGTACTATATGGGATAGTGCGTCGACACACCAGATATATACGGTTTATACAAGAGGTAACTATCATTGATGTGCATAGCTTAGTACTACATGAGGTAGTGCATCGATTTTCCATATGTACAGGCCATTGAGTCGGATTTTAGAAGGCTTGATCTAGCCGTCCGTCCCGCACTAGGGTGCGATGAGGCTCGTGAGCCGTATTTCTAGGATGCCTATTTGGTAGTTCGTCCCGCACTCATATTATGCACTGAGATCACGATGAGACTAATGAGTCATGTACACAGTTCAAGATACTTATAGGGTAGTCCGTTGCACTGAGACAATTACTTGATAGCCTAAGTATGACAGATGCCGATTATAAATACGACCTAGCAGTGAACTATATAACTGAGATACGTTACTTTTAAAAGTATACAAAATTATGTGTTGGTATCTCTCCAGTGATTGTGGAAGATATTATAAATACGATGTGTTGATATCTTATTTCTTTTACTATCTTTTTTTTTCTTAGTTGGGATCAATGATTAGAGATTCACAATTTGAGACTTATGGTATATACATGAGGGTTTCCTTGTTTGGATTATTTCGCTTGACGTACCAGTCTTGTGTTATGGATCTCTAATTATTGGTTTCATTAGATTGTTTATTCTTATTTTGGTATTAATATTTATATGTTTACGATTCGGGACATATAGTATATACATGAGGGTTTCCTTGTTTGGATTATTTTGCTTGACGTACTACGTCTTATTTTGTAGGTGTCTGAATATTATTTCCGTTAGATATGAGGAAAATGATATAGGTAGACTATGCTTAATAGATAGAGCCTCCACTCTATCCTAGCAGCCCTTCCCCTGGGGGCGGATGGGGGTAATCTTGCTGTAGCGCTCTGACGCTCTTGTTGTTGTTTCCTTTTCTTTTAAAAATACCCTTTCAGGTAGCTCGGAGTTCCGGAGAGCCGCAGGGTGACGGAGTTCTGGCATAGTCGCCGTCGCGTATTTTTTACTTGTAAAGACTCCACTGTAGTTTTAGAATTTTATTCAGACTTAGAGTTTATTTCCATTTTGTAAAGGCAATGCGCCTTAGTTCGACTTTTCGTTTTGATTCATGTTGAGACATCGTATGTTATTGCAGACTCCAAATTTATTTCTGTTTATTTTCAGTTGAGACATGCCTTTATTTATGAGATATCATCTTCTTTATCATGTCTATTATTGTCGTTCTACTTCTTTGCCTGTTTTATACCTATGCTTTTATTTAACCCCCCAAGAGGATATTACTGTGATTGGTGAAACTTGTTGTTGTACAGTGTGGGTGCATGGTAGGTTTGACATCTCTGGGTTCACCTTGGACTGCAGCCATAAGTGAAAACAGGGGCGTCACAGAGGAAGAGCCGACTCCCGTACCATTATATGCAGATCATTTATTTCTAATTCGAGCATATATTCCCGGTATTGTGCGCAGGCCTTTGCCAGCATATGCAGAGGGGTACAGACTCAAGTAGACAGAAAAAACATGCTTGCCAAAAAACGATTGGATGAATAGGTGCCACAGATTGATGAGATATTATCTGATACAAAAAATAAAATCAGACAAAGATTTGGTGAGTTTGATCAAAATTTTTTGAGTATTTGATAATAATAAATTAAATTCTAAGAGCTTAAGATTGATTAAATAAAAGTGTTAATATATTTATTATTTTTTCTTTATTGTAGGAGAAAAACTTTTCAAGAAAAAAAGACGTCAGGGAAGTTACTTTAAAAAAAAGTTACCAATGGATGGTTTTTGTGTAATTGTAAGATGGGGACATAATGGGATTCCAACCGAGCAATGGGCTAATAACTTTAGCTCATATCGTCGATGCTTGATACGGAGGAGTGATAATGTGAATCCTTATTACGAGGCTGAGGAGCAGCCCTTTCATGTCGTGGAGAGTATATATCGAGATTGTTGGGTAAATTCTTCTATTTAGATAAATTATTTTATAATTCTGTCAATTGGCCATGCTTAACTATATGTTAATATTTAGATATTTTTCAACATCGAAGACATCCTGTAGGGTGGGAATTTTTATTTGGATACATGGGAAAGTTCAAGCATTCTCTTCGGGAGTGGAGACATGAGATAAAGAAGAAATGCTTTGAAAGTTTTAGTCACAACTGGGATAGGATATACAAGTGAGATAAGAGGGTTGAGCCTGAGCATTTAGCTGCACTTATAGTATTATGTGGCCAAGAGGAGCACTAGGTAAATATGTATAGTAGTTAATTAGATTCAAGTTATTTATCTGAAACTAGTGATATATTTCATTGTATATTATAACTTGTACTAAAATTCTCTTTGTTCATGTTGAAGAAAAAATATCAGAGAAATAAACTAAATCGAAGGAAGAAAGATTATGATCATCGCACGGGGACTACTTCATTTGCCCAGATTGAGAATCAATTTTGTAGGACAACGGTATGAAGTCTTTTAATCTTCTATATATATTCTCTCTGCTTCCTAGAATATTTAATAAATAAAACTAATAAATAAAATTTTAAATCTCAGAATGCTCCCTTTATCCCGCTACCAGAACTGCACAGGAGGACGATGGTTCACATTAGGAAGGGGTACGATGACGATGAGGATAAGAAACAAAAGCTCAAATTGGCCATGAAAATGCAGGTAAATATATCTATATATACGTAGTTGATGTATGTTAAGAACGTGAGATCAGTCAAGGAAACTTCATCTTCTCTTTGAAGTTTGATGTATGTCAGAAGCTATCTCATTTTACATCAGTTAAAATTGCACCCCTCATGCATTTTAAGTATATCATTTACATGAATTGTTATAAATCTGAATGTGCCTGTGTGTATATAGTTTGTATTTATGCTTTACCATGTTTAATAGTCAGTAATTTGTGAGTTTCTTCATGTCTTAGTATTTGGACAAAAGCTACTAATACCCTCTGTTATTTGTCAATATTATCCCACTGTGAAACTTCATCTTTTATTTTACTTGTTCATGTAAAAATATCTTTTGTTTTTAAAATGCCAATTCTTAAATTCATTTTTTTGTCTTTTAGAAGCTCTGGAAAACACATATGCTGAGGTTGTTGTACAGAGCCAGGAGCCCCTGACTAGAGAGCATAATTATAATGTGAGTCATTTAGTTTGTTGACTTCCCAAAAAGGGGAGGACCAGGTGAATGAGAGTTGGAGCTCAGAGGGTGTCTACACCATTCCAGCCTCGGCAGATTTCAACTCCATCGACTATGCCCTCGGGGCCCTCTTACATGTCGCAGGAGGATTGCACTCAGCATGCGATGCAGCTTGTTTCCTCTGTGATGAATACTTTAGATGGTCAGATTCCCGAGGAGATGTGAGAGGATATTTAAGATGAGCTTATGCGAGTGATCCACCCTATTGCTACTTTTGCGATGGTTTCTAGGCAAATAATGAAATCCTGTAGAAGGCGAGTTCCTACTCGGGTGCAAAGTCAGATTATGAATTTTTTGACCTCTCAAAAGGTATTTACTGGTAGTGAAGAGAGTAGCAGACATGTATACTTATTATATATGTAAAACATGATTACACACAATATTATGTGATTCTAAATTTAAATTATTTTATTGTTAGCGTAGAGATGATGTTATTGGGAGCACAAGTCGTAGGGATGGAGCGGCCAGTGGCAATGCGGAAGATGACATGGATAGGCATATGACCTATCTTAGTGAGTTATATCCTAAACTCGTGTTTGTATATTGGACATCTTTATATTGGAGATTATGATATGCCTGTATGGTTTGTTATGAAAATTTTTGTGGATTTAGAACTTATCGTGAAAATTGAATGGATGCGAGATGTTTGTGAAATTTGGATTGTACACATTTCGAATGCTTGTGAAAATTGAATGGATGCGAGATGTTTGTGAAATTTGGATTGTACATATTTTAAATGTGTGAAAATTGAATGGATGTGAGATGTTTGTGAAATTTGGATTGTATATATTTCGAGATATTTTGGAATTGTAAGAAATGTTATTTGCAGATTTGTATGTACGGGAACTGATTATAGTCAGAATTAATTTTTTAGCTGATAATAAACATCGCTGACGGCACTACCGTCAGCGTTGAACATCACTGACAGTAGTGCCATCATCGATGCATATACATCGCTGACGGTAGTACCATCAGTGATGATCATCGCTGACGGTATGGCTATCAGCGATGTATAGGCATCATTGACGGCACTACCGTCAGCGTTGAACATCCCTGACGGCTTACCGGCGGCGATGTTGGATTCATCGTTGATGTTTTGTCGTCAGCGATGAACATCGCTGACGGTGTACCCGTCAGCGATGTTTATCATATCGTTGATGGGATTGCCGTCAGTGAGTTGTCACTATCGCTGACTGTTTTTGTCGTCAACAGAATGCCGTCAATAATACACATTACTGACGGCTCCCCGTCAGGGATAATTCTATTAGACCCTAGAGGGGGGGTGATTAGGGTCTTATGCTAATCTAATCCCGATTAATTGCCAATAAAAATTATATAGATCAATATGTTCTTGCAAGAGATAGATATGAATAAGAACAATAAGAATATGCACAAATACAAAATGAGTCAAACAAAACACAAACACACGATATGTTTACGAGGTTCGGTCACCACGACCTACGTCCCCGCTCCTCACCTCGAGGAGATATCCACTATCATAATCCGGTTTGGAAGCCGGAACTTCTACACACTCGGTTTACAAGTTCACCAAAAACTCTCACACAACAAACACTATGCAATCACACTTTACACACTAAGTGTAGGAACCCAGCCCGTGTCCTCCTCCTCAAGTGCTCGGTTATAACCTCTCCCTAGGTTCGTCAACCGACGCCACTCCTATTGGATTCGACCCCATCTCTCGCCTCACACTTCTCTCGGTGTACAAGTATATTACAAGTGATTCTCACAAATAAAAGATAAATACAATAATTTGTTCTCAAATAACAAGTGAGAACATAATGAAGCTCACACTCACTAAATCACACCCCACAACCCACACTATAT
>BQKN01065228.1:245369-334051 GCA_022839385.1 Asparagus kiusianus
TACATATATTGAGCTTAGATCTAATCATACAATATATGTAAGTAAACCAAACTTATACCTAAGTAAATCCACACATATGAACTTGAATCTTTAACGCTTGATTGACGTGTGTAAAATACCTGTAAAGAGAAACATAAACACAAAACTAGAGAATATATTAGCTATAAATTGTTTGACAAATCATCATCAAAACTATAGGGTCAACAAATTCTTCCCTGACGGGACTATCGCTGACGGCTTATCCTTGACGGCTCACCGTCAAGGATATATATCGCCGACGGGGATTTAGGCATCCTTGACGGGGTTTCCCGTCAAGGATGCCTGGTTTTCCACTAGTGAATGTTGATTTCAATATTTTACAACGGTGAAGAGTTTATGAAAAAGTTTCATATTCTGTACTTTTCATCATGGATGATGACTTTCTAACAGTGTAGGTTTTCACCGTAGCTTTGAAATCCGCGTTTAACGCATCAGGACGTTTGATCGACAACCACAAAACATCGTTGGATCCGTCTACTGTACCGGTTGTAATGTGCCCACATGATTGATGGAGGTACGAGAAGAGAACTCAACACATCAACTAGATAGCTAGTATTGAAAATAGATTTAATGAGCTTACGATAGCAGATAAAGAGTAGAAAGTTATTTGCAATTTATAATTTTTATTTTGGAAAGAGTTGTAAATGATAGTGATATAGATGAGTAGGTGCCAACTTAGTTGGGATATACTCATCTATTATGATGCGATAATTTAAAAAAGTTATAACTAACACTAGTGATTACTAATAAAAAATTTATTTTTTATTGTTTTGATTTCTTTAAACTTTTCAAATTGTATAATTATAAGTGATTAATAATAATATAGAATTTTTCTCAAAATTTCTCATATTTTAATTACTCCTGAATGTTTATATTTTTAACTAAAAAAAATCTAGGGAAAAATGTTTTAAGGCCCCAAAAAAAGATCCGGTTGTGACTAGGCCCCTACTATTTTTTTTTGTGATCAAGCCCCCAATACCCAACTCAATAATGTTTCCGCCCCTTTTTCATTTCCCAGACAACTCTGAGAGCACAGTTCGTCTCTAAAGACGAAATTGCCATTGAAACTGTTCGCCCCCAAATCTTCCCTCCCTCTTTCTCTCGCTCGCGCTCTTTTCTCTACAGACCTACAAATATCCCCAAAACTCGAACCTCCTTCAGCTTGCGAACCCAATTTGAAAACCCTAGTTTGACTCTAGCGGCCAGAAAATGCACAAGGAAAATGCCGAAGAAAATTATAAGAGAAATGACTAAGAACCCTAAACGACGCAAGGGTGAAGTAGACCAGATTCAAACGGAAAAGGACATTCGTCAGCGGCGTCGGTCAGCACGACTTGCGCAGGAGGAACTACGAAACTTATCCCCCTCCACCTCTGCCTTGATATCTCACGCCAGCGATTCTGTTCCGCCATCCTCTGATGATGAGGAGAGTAACGAGGCGATGGAAACCCTATTGAGCATGAAAAGTCAGGAAAATCGGGAGCGCAAGAGGAGACGCTCGCGGGAGGATGTGTCCATCTCAAAGAAGAAGTAAGTTCCCAATCAATTGAGGGTTTTTGAATTTAATTATTTTAAATGAGTGGTGTTGATTTTAATTGTGGTTTATGGGTTCCTTTTTGAAGGAAATGGTGGTGAGAGACTGGTTATTGTAGTGTATAAGCAGTTTCATAATTTTGGAGGAAGATCTGAACAATATGAAGTGTTGTGGGGTTGGAAGAAATGCATGTGAACAATTCTCAATTGTTGATAGCTAGTAGCAATGCATGTCAATAATCTATGTTTGTTGTTAACGTTTACTCTTAAGAGTCAACTATTAGCTAATCATGTTAATAAAACGTGATTTTGACTATGTTAATGCCTTTACTGTTGATTGTTACATAATTTAAAGTTGAACGACTTATTAAGAGTAAATTGTTGTTCATCCAGGATAGTTGCTGCTTTAGGTGATATTAGGCCCAGTGCCTGTCTTGGAACGTATTGTTCCATCATGCAAAAACTGCAACCAAAACTGAAGAAGTGGCATTGGGATGCCTACAAGGGCTGTAACTTTGAGCACTATGTGTTCTTTGGTCCCCCAGCACGCGATCGACGGGCACTAGAGTATGTGCTCAACCATTATACCGGCGAAACTGATGAGTTCTCTTTTCCCGACCCCAAGAGCCGTTCTATATTTTCAGTGAAATTTGATGAAGAGTGGGTGCATACTCACACAGGCTTTCCCATTGATGGGGAGCTGATCTACGGGAATAGAGACCCTCACAACCGACTTTGGAGGCAATACTTTGAAGATAAGAAAGAAATGCTAAAGGCCAAGCCAAAGGCAAAGGCAAAGGCCAAGGCTACACCAGAAGCTGGTAGCATGAGGAGATATGTCGAGGAGTTGCTGGAAACACTTGTTTAGTCCTCTGATAATAAGGACATTGAGGATATTGTGCTGCTTCAGATATTGTACCAATATGCAACGATTTGGTGCACCAACAGCTCTCAAGGCATCCCAAGACAATTGTTTCAATATGTAGATAGTATCGAGAGAGTGAAGACCATTGCATGGGGTAAATTTATTTTTGATGAGACGAAGAGAGGCATTCAAATTGCTGTTCAAGGGATGAGGAAGCCGGGGGTTACATACGTACCTGGACGCATGCCGCTCATCCCTGTATGTTGCATGATCATCTGGCTTGACATTTGATCTAGTTAATAGGAGTCATGGTAACAGGCATTAGAAAACATGTACAACATTGGACGTTAATAGGTTAACATGTTAAAATCAACATGTTAACATGAAGTTTGACATATAAAAGTAAAAGTTAACATTAATAGGTGAAAGTTAACATGTTAACATAAACTTTAACATATAAAAATTAAAGTTAACATTAATAAGTGAAAGGTAACATGTACCCAGTAATGTTAACATGGGTTAGTGAAGTGAAGGCTAGCTATTTAGTATGTTGTAGTTCAAGAAAGAGTTATGCAAGTTAACTATTTTGACAATTGATCCTTTGATTCTGACAGCTTCGGTACTTTGAGATGACTTGCATTAAAAAACCAGCCCTAAACTTGAGGTGGAAGCCTCCGATGAC
Source organism: Asparagus kiusianus (assembly GCA_022839385.1). NCBI lineage: Eukaryota > Viridiplantae > Streptophyta > Magnoliopsida > Asparagales > Asparagaceae > Asparagus > Asparagus kiusianus. The sequence continues at coordinate 248,489 of BQKN01065228.1, forward strand.
CAACTAGGTAAGGGTCGGAGGGACAGCTGGATCGCTGAGGATGGAGACAATCGTCTCTAAGGCCAAGAAAGCAAGCATAAAACTTGAGGAGAAATCAATTTCACTCAGCATTGGATGGGGTGAAAAATACCCTTAAAGGGAGCTCAGCAGGAAGAAGATTGAATTCACTCGCTTTGGGAAAAATAAAAGCCCAACGTCCGGGAAGCAAGAGAAGAAAAGGAGTAATGGGCAGACCAAAGAGCAAACTAGGCCGAGAAAGATGAACAAGGAAGAAAAGCAGAAGGCTGGAAAGCAAGAGAAGGTGATGGGCAGACCAAAGAGCTCATCTGTGGGTTACGTAAGCAGCAATGACCCTTTACACATCACAACATATTTACATTGAGTTAAATATTTTATCGTTATCATTAATTCATTTTCAATTTGCATCGTTTCATGTTAACTTTCTTTTATGGGTTTTCATAACTATTCTGCTTAATCTTGTGGATTTACATGGATAAAGGGTATATGGTTTACTTTTCAGATTTTTTCCCAGCATATCGTTGATGCTTTTTCAAGAGAAGATGAAATAGATAAGTTGACACCTGTAGAGCAAATTTATTTTTGGAGGAATACGGCCAATATAAATTGGAAATTGCTCCACGCTGTCAAGCATAGCAAGCGCCTTCAATGGGATGCTTGCTCCCAGGAGATACATAGGTTGAACAAGAAATTAGAGCGCTATGAAGGGATCAAAGACTTGATTGACCCTGAAGACCTGAAGAAAAATGTGAGGGAACTTATGTCACAAAATGATAGGCATAAAGGGTATGCACAGAGGAAAATAAGAAAGAGTTTTGATTCTAATGATAGGGGTGATATGGGTGATGATGAAATTTGTTTTGATTATGACGATGTAACGAACATTGGCAAGGAAGCTTCTCATATTACTGTGGCTGTTGCGCAAACAGAGAAGGAGGCAGAGAAAGGTGAATGTCAAGAAATGGAGGTTGCGTATGTGGAGAAAGCCGTGCATAGCGAGGAGGATAAGAAAGAGGGAGAGAGAGAAGATGAGAAGAAAGAGGAAGAGCAAGAGATGGAGATGAAAGAGGAAGAGAAGGAGGCAGCGAAGGAGGAATGGCAAGAGATGGAGGTTGAGAATGTGGGGAAAGCTGTGGCTAGTGAGGAGGATAAGGATCAGGTGCAAGTTTATCGGAAGAGATCGAAGAAACTTGTGTCAAGGGGTATTAGGGGACCAAGTACCAGAAAGAGGACTCGCTCACATCTAGTCCGAACCACTTTCACTGAAAGAAAGAAGAAGGACGGTCGTCCAGATATAATTAACATATCACCACACAAAGATGAAGAGAGGGAGAAAATCAGGTTCTATTGTAAGCCTGAGGAATGCACTTGGGATTTTCTTGGGAAGAGGAAAATCAAGAAGGAGGAGGCTCTATTGAAGTTGCTAAACGAGTGTATTCCCAACGTTGATGATTTTAGCATAAGTGTGATTGATAGTGAAGGAACCTTCGTTCACAACTTTAGAGTGCCTCAGCATATAGCAGCAAAGCTCACACCAGACGAGAACAGATGGCTCTCTCAGTTCTGCAATGAAACAGCCCATCAGTAAGTTTAGACATTCTGATTAACCGTGGCTACAACGTGTTAACTTTCTTTGTTACATGTTAATGATTATAGGTTTATGTTAACTTTCATTATTACATGTTAATGATTATAGGTTTATGTTAACATTATTATTACATGTTAATGATTATAGGTTTATGTTAACTTATACCTGTTTGTGCCAACGTTTGCCAAATCATGTTTATATTTGCAAATCCAGTTAACATATAGCCTGGTTTATGTTAAAATTTGGATCTTATTGTTATGTTTCAGGTCACGTATTATTGTTAAGACATTGAACAGCAACATTGATTCAACAGAGCTTCTTTATCTTCTACGTGGCGGGCGTATCGATGACCATGCAAGTTCAATATGCTACTCTCAATATGTTAATCTTTTATTCAATACTTGGATTTACTACGTGTTGAGATGTTATGCAATCTAATTTGCATCTTCTGTTAACAGGTCATGGAAGCTCTTGTAGATAGGCTCAGCACATGGCCGAGAGGCCAGAAATTGGTTCTGTTGGCAAGGAATATGGGGTCATGTCAGCATTTTTCTGCGTAAGCATTAGCTTCAAAGTCCCAATGTTTTTTAACTCCTGTTTACAAATGGATTATCATTATTTGCTTGGCAATACATCATAGCATTTATGCAGTGAACCCAGATTACGCACATTTATACACCTCGTTCATACAAAAGCATGTCGCCATAAATAAATCAGTACTCCTTATCCCGCTTGTGCGGCATGACCACTGGCATGTTGTTGAACGAGGATGTTATCAAGCATTACAGCTCTGCAGGCCACAGTGCAAACCTGGAGCCAGTAAATAAAGTAATTGATTTCATGGATTACATGAAGGCTGGTTTTGATCCCAATAATGTTTGGAAGAAGTTCCAATATGAAGCCGTCCCTTGCGAGCAACAGCGTGGAATGTTAGTGTTTCACACACTTAAACATATTCATTTTATTCAGCATCAAATATCTAACTATCTTTCCAATGTATATGATGTAGGTTTGATTGTGGGCTTTTCGTTCCTTTATATATAACGACTATAATACAAGGGACTGATACCAGTCAGGTAACTAATCCCGCTGACGAGGCCGACGTCATCCGTGCCAAGCTTGCAGCTGAACTCCTAATTGAAGGATGGGAACAGAAAAATTACGTGGATGGGCTAGAAAAGGATGGGTGAATGATGTCAGAAAAAGTTATGTATTGTGTAGATTGTTATGGGAGCAAAACTAACAGGCATATTAATTTAGATGTATAACTAGAGAAAGGTTGTGTAACTGGTTGCTAGTTAAGATGTTATGTGGTATCAAAACTTTTTATTTAACTGGTGGGTAGGTTGGACGAGGAGATGTATGAAACTGGTTGTTTAACTGGTTGACAGCGGAATCTTTGTTGCTAAAATGTTTGAAATGCAATACATAACAGGGCTATAAGGGATGATAGTATATGTCACTGATGTTCTGACACAAAACTTGCATTGGCTGCCATATAAGTATGAAAGACGACATATAGCGCTGAAAGTTAACCACTTTCAATAAAAGTTAACCCGTAGCTCTAAAACTTAACCACTATCAGTAATAGTTAACATGTAGCTCTAAAACTTGACCACTATCAGTTAGAGTTAATATATAGCTCTGAAACTTAACCACTATTAGTAATAGTTAACATGTAGCTCTAAAACTTGACCACTATCAGTTAGAGTTAACATATAGCTCTGAAACTTAACCATTTATAGTAAACGTTAACGTATACATGTGATACTTGACCAAATTCAGTTAGAGATGACAAAGATGATGGATATTAGAACCATACAAAAACAACACAGGAAGAATGAACAAAGTTTCCATTTTTTAACTTCGCGGTTTGCTTGCTTCAGTGCTTTCTTCAACTGCTTTGCCTTGACTGCCATATCATCTTCAACGGGGACTTCTAGGCAATCTGGAATATTCCTACTTACCATTGCTTCTTCACTGTGAGCCCAAGCGAAAAATTTACATTGCCTCTTTGGGAAATTTGCACATCCCCAGAAGTATCTACCATTGTTCCTCCCATTTTTGCACTACCTCATGGGTGTTGGAATGTTACAAAAACAACATACCTCTTCCCATGACTGAACACCCTCTGACGTTTTCATCTCGTAATCTTAAGAAGGAATCAAGGGAAAGTTAGAACTTCTATTAAGCTTATAACTTTCCTATGTGCACATTTTATATTGCATAAGGAACAACTTACTAGCCGTTGGAATATGGCTGTTTGAAATGACTGGTTGCAAGCCGTTAGAACAGTGACTAATATGTTAGAGAAGTCACCTATTTCAACTTAAAATCTTACCATGACAGGTGAAGATCTGAAAACATCTCTCATGCTTGCAGTTTCTATTAACAACATGATCAAAATGAATCTAACAGGCATTATCACAGATTACAAAAGTACAACGCTATATACTTAACAACTTTAAAACCATCTATATGTCTCATACAAAAGTATTGTTGTTAGAAGCTGAAACACACTAGTCACGGATGGGCTCATTGCAGGTTGCTCTATTGTGACCTTCAACTTTGCACCGAGAACATTTGACGGGCCGTTTGTATATGGTTCTGTTGTTTATGCGTCTTGTTCTATTTTTTCCCTTCCTCATAGTGGTAATTGGTGGAAAAATCTAGATTTCATCCTTGGGCACACTCCGCTTCTCATAGTCTGGTATAGGATATAATATTTCGTCGTAGCTCTTCTTAAACGCTTCTACAGACATGAACCAATTATAATATTGATATACATCTCTTTTCATATAAATAATGACTACACAAGCATGGACACAAGGAATACGGGTTACGTCCCAAGCTTGGCAAGTGCATGTCCTATTCTCCAAATCAACGTGAGTGGTTCTATGTGATTGCACTTTGAAAATATCCTCTCTAGATTGCCTAATCTCTAAAGTGCGCCCTTTTTCCATATTTTCTCTAACAATCTGCTCAGCTTTAGGACAAAGATAGCTTGTCCACTTACACGCCATTATCCGTCTGTTGTTCATGCGAGTCATAAGTTGTTTTCGGATATGCTCCACCATTTGCAGGATATGTAACAAACGGGCTTCACGTATCCAGCTATTAAAGGATTTTGCAACATTAGAGGTTACATGGCCATATCTGCAAAGGACAACATATAGGAAGTATGATGGGCATATAATATGTTATCTTCTTAACAAGTGACCATAAAACTTAACCTATACTGCTAAAGGCTAACATAAAAACATCATAGTTAACATATATTGGTTAAAGTTAACATATATCAGCGAAGGTTAACCTATAAAAAGGATACTTCACATATATGCATAACAGTTAACATCAACCGCAAAACGTCATAATGATTGAATGCATACCTAATGCCAGGGAAGAAGGCATTTGCCCAATGCTCTGGCGAGTAATTAATTGCAATCTCATATGCGACTGGGGCCATCTCATAAATTTCCTTCATGTAGTCGTTCCATTCCGCCATAGTGTATTTATAGCCAGCAGTTTGAAGCAAATTCCCCAAAACCTATGTGTCCTTTGCCTTCATTCCCAAATCCTTGAGCTTTGATCTAAAATTTTCAACTAGATGCAGAACGCATCATGAGTGAATTGCTTCAGGAAAATATTCTCTCACGGCTTCTCGAATCCCCTTGTCGGCATCAGAAATAATTACCAATTGGTGGGGGGATTGTACGGGTCCAACCTTTCATACCGTATAGACCACAGGCCTTATAGGAACCATCTCCAATTATCAACATTTTCTTGATCACATATACAATACGCAAGTGGAAATATCCCTTGGTCTCCGTCGTAGGCTATGGCGCTCAGAAGCATGCCTTTATATCTGTCTTTCAAAAAGGTCCCATCCAAAAATAAAAGGGGTCTACACCCATTTAAGAAACTCTGGATGCAAGCGGCATAACATATAAACAGTTTTCTGAACCTTCCTTCATTCTGGTCAATGCAAATGTAGCTTCCTGGATTCGTTTGCTTCACCATTTGCTCATACCTGTACAACAATGCCGCTTCTGGACATGTAAATAAATATAATACATTGGAACATAAGGGTAATATATTAACATTAAAGCGGCTACGATAAACATTTGCATACAAGTTATAAATTAACTGTAATATTTACCATCTTAATTGATCATAAGCCTCATAGCTATCACCATACATATCCTGCTGCGCTCTTTTTTTGCCCCACCATATCTTACTGTATTCAAGTCTCAATCCAAATCGAGTGAGGAAGTCCTTTTGCATATCAATTGGGTGGATTTCAGGTCGTGTCTTTAATACCGGTCGCAATTGGGCTGCTATGAACTTACGAGATGCCCGTGATTGCCCTGACAAGTTAGAATGTTGTCCGCAACTGTGTTCATTCACAAACCTTTTGATTTCCATTCTTTTATCATTTTTAACATGAGCTGCAAAGAGCATCCAAGGGCATCCATACGTCTCCTTATATCGACAACAAACGCAGATACGTTTGGGTTCATTCTTTAGAAATTCATATTCAAATTTTTTGGCCATGGAATAGTATTGTAAAGCTAGTCTCAATTCAGTTACGGTTTCAAATTGTTGCCCCTTTTCAGTTAATGCTGTGTGCCACCATTGAGGAATGCTCGAAGTGTTATTGAGAATATCATCAGCCCTCATTACAATCTCACCAGACGAAAAATCAGTTTGGATTCTCTATGAATTGGATGTATTTCCTGGAGGAGGACAACTATAATCTGCATTCAAAGAGGCATCCCTGTTGCACAATTTAATCAAACAGTGAGATATCCTGCACACTATGTTAAATAATCTTCTCATAACTTAAGTTAACAGTACTATGATGAAAGTTAACAATATGCATGGTTAACACAACACACCAAAAGTTAACTAACTGGGTGTAAAATTAACCATTTTGAGTAAAACTTAACATAGAGCAGTGGAATTTAACAGACAATTGACATGGTTAACACAGAAAGACGAAAGTTAACATGTTCAAGAAAAGTATAACATGTTCCAATGAGAGTTAACATGTTCATATAATAGTTAACATATATCTTAGATAATTAACCTGTAAGCTGAAGGGTTAAAATGTACCCATCAACGATGATAACTATTTTTCCCCAAAGTAGCATCAAAACCTGAAATCACAATTTCAACATCCCACATATCCCAGTTTCAAACAGAGTTCATTCTATTACTTACAAATCAGTAATAACTTTCTGTTTTTTCCTCAGGAGTAGGACACTACTTGGCATCAACATCTTGCATTTTAATCAGAATCAGAACAATTCTAGTTATTTACTTGCGTTCCAACGTGCACTTCAAATCATGCAGAATATAGCATTATCGCCTGATGGCACCATGCTCATCAACTCTTTGGAACCCGTTGGGGGTTGCTCAAATTTATGACGACAGTTATACGGTTACATTCAGGGGATTTAAAGCCCAGAGGGGTGATTGAAAGTTGACCAAAAGATAACAGTGTTTACATCACACTAAGCACAATGTTATAAAGAGTTTATTAATTACTTACATTTTGCTAATAACTTTCTGATTCTTCCCTGACGTGGAACACTCTACATTAACAGCAGCCTGCATATGAATCTCCGTACAACCAATATTTCGATTGTGCTCCAACATGCACTTCAGGTCATCTTCGTTCTCAACCGAAAAACTCAGGTTGGGGTGCCTCTCAGATTTATATATCAAGGAAAAAGATTCTTCAGGTACTTTTAATCTTTCAGCCACATCATATTTCAGTTCATAAAAGCTTGTTGTCGACATTAGTTTCATAAATATGACATTCTCGCCTAAAGACACCATGCAAATCAAGTCATCGGCGGCCATTGGGTGGTTGAGAGTTATGAGGATAGTTAGATGACAGTTATGAGGAGGTGAGGAGTAATTGAGGGGATTTCAGCCGCATAAGCGTGGTTGACAGTTGAAGAACATACCCTAATTTCATTAATGAGAGATCGAGTGAGAGCTAGAACTAACCGATTTATAATAAAGGCTGATGAAGCAACACAGTAATGGAGGGAGCGCGCGCTTTTTTCCCCCGCTTTCCTCCGTCGCTTCGCCTTAAATGCGATGGGAGCGGTCGTCGCCAAATGAGGAACCCATTTAGCCGGTTTTCCTATGAGAGAGATGAGGGTAATTTAGGTATGTTGGTCAAAATATATCCAATACATGTATATGAATGGGTTTTTAGGGCTGGGCCATATTTTTCACTATTTTATGGGGCTAAATGCTAAGGGAATTAATTGCTGGGTCTGGGCCACAACCGGATCTTTTTTTGGGGCCTTGAAACATTTTTCCTAAAAATCTAATGTTTAGCAATTTTTTTGCCGAAAAAACCAGACCATTTTGTCCAGCTCAGACACAGAACTCAGGTCGTGCCGTGCCGGGTGGAGCCGTACGTTTAGACAGGCCTATATTTACTTTCCCGTTTGACAAACATCCACAGGAAAAACGTCGTCCTAAGTTTTGAGGATGCTGTGAATTAACGGCCCCATCAAAAGCAACTACCTACTTCCACCTTAACCGGAGGTCGTCCGCGTAATTTCCCGAAAAATACCGGGCCGCTTTCGCCAATTCAAACCCCGGCCACGAAAAGGAAAGAGTCGCAAAAGACGGCCGTTTGTTGTTGCCACGTGGCATCGTCGTCTCCGCCCTCTACCCTCTCTCGTCCTCAGAATTCCCACCATCGAAAATCTCCTCTCTCTCTCTCCAACCATAACCTAAAATTCCAACCATTTGGTGTTCTTCGCGTGCTCCGAGGATTCGGGCGGAATGGCGGCGGCCTCGGATCTAATCGCGTGTCGCGCGTTCGACCCGCCACCTGTAAGGGCTTCGGGTCGGAGGGGGGCTGTTACGGTTTTGAGGCGCTACCAGGTGAGATCGGCCCTCGGAATTCTTCAGCTTTATTGTTTACCATTATTGACGAAAATGCCACCGCATCGGTCGATAATGACCGCTGCTGTTGAGTTATGGTGGGATCGGGGAATTTTATTTTATTTTATTTTACTTTTTGCTCTGTTATGTTTTATGATGCAATTTGTCTTTGCTTTATGACAATTTAAATTCCAAGAAAGTTGCTAAACAAGCGAAGGCTGAGTAGCTGCGGAGATTGCTAAAAAGTTTAAGCTTTGATATATGATCATATATAGCTCTTAACCATTTATATAAAAACTCAGATTCTGTAAGGCTTAACATAGTTAAGGTTCTATATTTGTTTGGATAAAGTAAGTTTCTTTGTTCCTCTCAACTATTAATCCAATCCAACCTTGAAAATTTACGCACAAGTCGAAAAGTACCAGTTCAACCAGATGCTTGGTCTAGGGTTTGCTCTGCTCCCCAAGGCTTGAGCTTAAAAAGAAATTATATTGCCCATATAAAAAGGAAACAACATAGAATTTCCGTTGGCTGAAGCAGAAATTATTTCCCATCTAACTGTAACAACGTGTATATTAAACCTGGACTTAAGGAGAGATTATTATCCTCTGAATATCTTTCCCATTATCCTCGTGAATATCCTTCAAGCATACATTCCTCAACTTCAAGTAGACAATGGTCGAGCCGATGTGTGTGTGTATGTATGTGTTTGTGGCGGATAATGCACCCTGAAGAGTTTGAATGATAGCGAGACATCTATAGTTTGTGAAAATCAGATTAATATACGGGGACTTACATTTATCAAGTTCTTTCTCGAAGAAGAAAAAAATGCTTGAAGTTTATAGGCTAGAGAATGAATACAACTTTATTGTTCAACCTTAGGATCATATGCATCTGAACATATTTTCATTCTTTTTAACATCAGTAAATTTATAAGATTTAATTCATTCATAAGACGAAAATCTGTGGTTTTACTTTGTACTATACTACTATTACCAAAGTTTTTGGTGTGGATTAAGTTTTAAGTTTATTATTAAAATCTAGTGATGTGAATGTTTTTGCTCATAAAGTTAACATTCACTATATAGGAAAAGGTAAAAAAAAATGTTTGTTTCAGTTTTAAGTCCTGATCTCATTATTATCTTCTTTTGATCTTTGTTTTTCTGGGTAACCCTTATGAAAGCGATGTGACCAAACTGTCCCTATGGTCACAAAGCATGTTTCTGTTTTCTCTTCCATGTTGTAAACAAGTAAGGGTTTTTTCATGGAAGCCATCTTGAAAATAGGGTAATTATATTTCTACCAGAACCACCTTTGAATTTCAATTTGTACATAAACCACCTTTAAAGCAGGTTTGTGCTTCAATCAACCACCTCCCAATCAAATTTCACTAAAATATAAAAAATAACCTTAAAAAGTTAACCTTCAATGCGCGTAATTTGTAACCTGACTAGACCTAAACCTAAACATTAAGAAAATGAGTCATGTATCTTAAATATGAGTTTTAAGGATATTTTTTGGTTTTTAGTGAACATTTTGACTAAGCGGTATTGATTGCATTACAAACTCACTTTAAAGCGGGTTTGTGTGTAAGTTGAAATTAAAAGGTGGTTCTGGTAGGATTACCCTATTTTAAAGATGGCTTCTGGGGGGAAAAACCCAACAAATAACATAGTTCTCATTAGTCTTGTTTCCAGACAATAAAGTTTTAGGTAAGTACTTATTGCATGATTGCATCTTGACACTTCTGCTTTACACTTGGTGTGTAAAAAAACCATGCTCAACGTGCTATACTGATTTGTGATGTGCTTTTGTCATTCTTATAGGAGGTCAACATGAAACTATTATTAGTTTGGGAAGAAATTAATTTTAAAATTTTTTGTTTGATTATCCCATGAGGAAGCTCTTGTTGTGTTCACATAGGTTTGGCCTTTTTCAGAATGACGGGCATCAAAATGGCAGAGTATTTCTAAGTATATCCAGAATGAAATCTTCAAGATGTTACCGGAGGTTTTGTACTCATATGGCTTTAGTTGATGATAGAGTGATTCATCAGTCAAGTGTTACCACATCTAAGGGAGTGTTGGTAATATGTTACTTTCTGATTAAATCTATAAATGCTGTGATTTAGTATGTTTTGATGATGTAACACATGCAAATGCTGTTTAATTTCATAGGATTGAGTTGAATACTTGTCTAGTATTCTATAGCTTCTAAACTTGGCATCATGACATAATTCTACTATTCGGTTGATTGTGTTTCTTTGTTTATCTTATGCAGGCTTATGATCTGGTTCAAGGAGGTCTTGTAAGTTTACTAAACAAAACTTCCCATTATTCTATTGTTTTTCTTGGTTCCATATGAAGTCTGCATGAGGTTGTTTCTTTTATACACTAACGTAAACAATGTTTTAAAAAACGGTTGCGTAGCCTGCCTAGGCCTACACGGTACCCAGGTGGCCCGGATAGGTCTTGGGAGTGCCTAGAGGAACTTCGGCTGCTTACACGGACTGCACTGCTTAGGTCTTGATTGTGATTTCCTCCATTATAGTCTCCAAGTCCTCCAACTTCCTCCGAACTCCTCTGATCTCCACCAACTATGAACACCTCCTATATCCCTCTGACCTGCAGCAAAACCTCTTCCACGACCACGTAAACAAAAAAAGAAATCCACCTTGGCTTAGGCTCTAAGCGTCGGGTCCGGCCCTTCGGCCGCTTAGCGCTTTATGTAACCTTTATCTTAAATATGGTTATCCTAATTATAAAGTGGACCTGCCCTCTACATGGTAATTTATGAATGGATGTGTATGTTCAGATATTTAGATGGTACTGTAGTTTGGGATATCTCGTATATTATGATTATGTATTCCTCTCACATTAATGGTGTGGTACACTGGAAGAGTAGAATAGGATAAACTAAACAAAGGGTTGAATTTTTCAATTTTACATGACAGTTTGGATCTCTGAGACCCCCCCCCCCAGTTTTCTTTATGTTATTCACCAGTTGTCAATGTATCAAATGCTTATTTGAGTATTCTGTACTTTTACGTGAACAACGTTGGTTTGTGATATTGTCTCATGAGAGCCACAAGCATTGTTCGTTAATGTGCGATTGAAGAAGACGAATCACTAATCCAATTTTATTGTTCTTGTTTTCACTATAGGATATATTGGGTTTGATGAGAGCCACAAGCATTATTTGTTAATGTGAGATTGAAGAAGATGAATCATCAATTTTTTTTGTTAACTATCGATCAAATTTACTATTTAACAAATTGAAGGGCATATTAAACCCATCTTTTCTGATGCTATTTTCTCTCGCCTAAATATGTCATCAAGAGTTTGCGAGTAAAACTCTAAAGCTCCAAAGCAATAGATCAGAGACTCAATGATAAAGGGAAGGAACAGAGACAACCAAGCAATTTAATTTTTTATTATTTTATCAATCTTTTGAGGTAAATGTGGAAAATAGCATACTCCTTGTTTCTTTCTTTTTTGTTAAACCTCATATCTTTGGTTTTGACCTTTCCCCTTTTGCAATTATATTATCCTCATAGATGTATTCTTTAAAGCCCATGAACAAAAACATTCTTTTTCCTGTGCTTCTTAAGTTTATAGACATGTAACGATATATGAGACGCTTCTCTTCAGCACAAGTTGAATTGTCCATTCCTGTTGGATGAAATCTGCCTCCCAAATGTTACAAACATGTAACCTTTATTCTTCTTACATATATGTGCATGATGAAGAATCTTATTCCCTTTTTTGGCAAACACTAATTGTTCATGAACCAGTTAAACTCTTTAAAATTCTCTTTACTCTATTAAGATTCTCTTGACCAGACACATGTTCAAGAAACACATATGTTTTGTCTTATGTCTCCTTTGCAAAGAGCTACCATGTTTGTGTCAACGCATTTTAGACTGTACAATACTCTTTGCTTGACTTTTGAGTATAGATTTCATAAAACATCATATTTTCTATTTCTATGGCAAAGTTTAGCTCTATTAAAGATTGGCTACTTATAGGCCTGTGCATTATATACATTGATCTATACCATGTAGTGTGCATGCGCCATCAGTTAAATTGGAGATCTTAGTGACCTTGCTGCTGAACTTGGATATAGTCTTGTAAGAATGCACGGGCATTGTGTGTATGCCATTAATTAAGAGCTGCATGAGAATTTGGAGTATAAAATGGACTAAAGACAGTGGAATTTTCCAAGTAGTGACTGACCCACTATGAGAACTGATGCGGATATCTAGGCACGTGTGGGGGATTTTCGACATGTTTATAAGCGCAGGAGACACGGTGTTTCAGCTTTGCATCGGATCCCTTCTATGTGGTTTTGATTTTCAATTTAGTAGTTAATTTGAAATTTGAATTGTGGGTTAGATATGGTAGTTATTTAGTTTTAATATCTGATTGATTATGAGAGATTTGATTGATTTTGTGAGATTTCCAAATCTGTAATTTTTCTCGACACCCAACTGCCCCTCCCCTGCTATTGTCCCCGATGAGCAGCCTCGCCAACACTGACAGTTCCGTCCACTTGGCCCTCCTGTCATTGCCGTCGTCGTCGTTCAGTTTGACACCGTCGCACACATCATCATCCAGTTCGCCATAGGCCGCCTCGCTTCGTCGTTGTCAGATCTCCACATCGTTCGTCATCGAATCGAGTCTGATTTCGCGACCCATTGGTGCATGACCGATCCTACAGCCGAAGACGCCCAGTTCGTGTACGATCCAGAAACCGACATTCTTGATTGGCATCTTTCCCAGTGGTTCGATTATCAGTCCTTCGACACCCCCGTAGATTACGTGGATCGCGTGACACCTCAGATTGCTGATAGCGTGGAGAGTCGTTTGAGAATCAGTTCGTAGCACCGACGTTTCCACCGAGACGCACTTCACCCTAGTTACGTAGCTCTCAGAGGAGAACTCCCCCCTCATATTCGGCGTCGTCACACCACCTTTCAGGAACTGATTAAGGTTTCATTTTTTTCGACCCAGTATTTTAGGAACTGTTATCGCGTGTGTTATTATCAATTTTAATATCAATTGTGATTGTGCTGTATTCTGCTTGACTAGTGAGCGAGTGACTCTGTTTGCCACGTATATCTGCTGATCTAAATATTACAAGTCGAACTTTATTACGAGAACGAATCATTACATTTATTTTCTGAATAATTTACAAGGCCGTAAATTTAGTACATTGTAATCTTTGTTAAAAACCATCTAGAGCTTTACTTTCTTCTCGAATTTCTTGCTTAGATCGATCAATGATTTGGTGAAGCATTGTTGTCGTTGTTCTTCATACATGCGTACATATTGTTTCACATCATTTTTGGTATCAGAGCATGGTTCTAGGTTAGAAATTTTTTAGATTAGTTTAATTAAATTTTTTATTTGATAAAAATTTATTATTATCATTCTTCTCATTTAGTTGTTAGTTCATCTCATTTAGTTGTTAGTGCATACTATTCATCTCATTTAGTTAGTGCATGCGCACTTACACAGGTCTACCTTATCGATTAAGAGAGTCAAATGAATCCTCTAGTGAGTCCAGCATGTCAGGCAGTATACATTCAATACTTTTTAAGAGATTTGATGAGCTAGCAGGACAACTAGGTGCCATAGTCCAGGAATGTAGAATTACCCGCGAGGCTCTGACAGACTTCCAAAACGTCACCAATGAGTGGCTCGTTAGGTTTGAGGAAGCGCGTGCTACGACTCTGCCGCCGCAAAGTCACAGGAATGGTTATAGGCACATCGTTTATCGACCCCCACCTCAACCTGTGCATGATCCGAATAAGCAATACCTGAGGAGTATTAAGGTTGAAGCACCAACTTTTAATGGTAAGCTTGACCCATAAGCTTTTTTGGACTGGCTAAAGAACATGGATCGCTATTTTGATTGGTACGTCTTGACGAAACCACAGAAATTCAAGTTTGCAACAATGAAGCTTACCGGATCAACCTGTCAATATTGATCCAACCTCGAAATGTTAAGGCATATTAGAGGAGAGTTACCAATTTTAACTTAGCGAGAAATGACCGACGAGTTAAAAAGGAAATACCTCCTACCATCGTTCTATCAAAGATTGCTAGACAAGTGGCATCGACTTACTCAGGGAACCAAATCTGCAAACGTCGCTTAATTTGACGAATTGTTTACTCGATGCAGCACCATTGAGCAACATGCACTAATGAAAGTCTTATCAAAGTTTAGAGCTAGAATGAGAAGTGACATCAGACAGAACTCTTTGCTAGAGGAGTAGACACCCTTGAGAGAGCCTACACCTTAGTTCAAGATTTAGATGAGGCTAAATCCCATCAATCTCATAAGAGTTAAGACTTTCGAACTCATTTCTCCCAGTCCTTACGTGCCACTACCTTAGTTCTTCCCAGCCTAGAGTCGACCCCAAGGGCAAGGAATTAGAGACAAATTTCTCCAAGATTGACCCTCACGTCAAGTGCTACAAATGTCAAGGGTATGGACATGTTTCTGCAAACTGTCCGACCTGTCACAAGGTCTCTATCATCGATGACCAATATGAATATGAACCTGAACTTAATAAGGATGAATTTGTCCATCAAGTTGATGATGATACCAATGATTTTGAGGATGATATAGATGATTCTGTCCTAGGTTATCTTAGGCAGATTAAAATCCCTACTATATATGTTGTTAGATGTGTCATCTCCCAACCCAAAACTATTGATGATTGGATGCGTACTTTCATCTTTCACATGTTCATAAAAATTGGCGATAAGAATTGCAACGTGATCGTGGACAGTGGAAGCTGCATTAATATGGTCTTCTCAGTTGTGATATCCAAGAGTGGTCTTAAGGCCGTACCCCATCCTAATCCGTACAAGGTATCATGGATTAATGACACTGCACTTCATGTCCAAGAGAGGTGTTTAGTCCCTCTTCACTTTGCCATTTATAAGGAAAAGGTTTGGTACGATGTTCTGAAGATGGATGTGGGTCAAGTTATTCTTAGAAGACCCTGGCTGTTTGATAACAATGTTCATATCTTCGGGCGATCAAACATGCTATTGTTCGAGCATGACGGGAAGAAGGTCAAAATCCTTCCTGTTCAGCTGAAAGGTAGTGACAAGCAGCCCAATACAACCAAGTCATCCAAAGGCGTTAACTTGATTAGAACCAAAGAGATCGATTGTGAGCTATCCAATGAAGCTCCTATTTTCATCCTCACTGCTAGAGAAGCTCCTATGGATATTGCCGATGTGGTTCCTCCAGAAGTCACTCTTGTATTGGAAGAATTCTCTGATGTCTTCCCTGAGGACCTTCCGAACCAATTACCCCCGATGCGTGATATTCAACACGCAATTAATTTAGTCACAGGAGCAACTCTTCCCAATTTGTCTCACTAGGATGAACCCCAATGAACATGCAGAGCTGAAGAGGCAAGTTGATGAATTGCTGAAGAAGGGTTTTGTGAAGGAAAACATGAGTCCCTATGCGGTCCTCGCATTAATGATGCTAAAAAAAAGATAAAACATGACGTATGTGTGTGGATAGCCCTGCAATTAACAAGATCACGGTGAAGTACCGTTTTCCCATTCCTTGGTTGAATGACATGCTTGATCTAATGTCTGGAGCCACTATCTTTTCTAAGATTGATCTTAAGTGTGGCTACCATCAGATCCGTATCCGTCCCGGTGACGAATGGAAGACCGCTTTTAAGACGAAAGACGGATTGTATGAATGGATGGTCATGCCCTTTGGCTTGACTAATGCTCCGAGCACTTTTATGAGAGTGATGACTCAAGTACTCCGTCCCTTCACGAGAAAATTCTTGGTAGTATACTTTGATGATATCGTTATTTACAGTAATTCTCGTGAGCAACACGTAGATCATTTGCGTCAAGTCTGTGTTGTGTTAAGAAAAGAGCAATTCTATGCCAATCCTTAGAAATACACTTTTCTTACACACTAAGTTATTTTTCTAGGATTTGTGGTCTCTTCTGAAGGAGTATCCGCTGACCCTGAGAAAGTTAGAGCATCAAAAATGGTCGGAACCTAAGAACATTAGAGATGTTCGAAGCTTCCATGGACTCGCTACTTTTTATCGTCGGTTTATAAAGGGATTCAACACCATCATAGCCCCTATTATCGATTGCTTGAAGAAAGGTGAGTTTGAGTGGCCAAAAGCTGCTACCAAGGATTTATAGAGATCAAGCAAATAATGTCGCATGCACCTGTTATGCGCCTATCTGATTTTTCTAAGGTCTTTGAAATTGCATGCGATATCTTAGGTATTGGTATATGTGGAGTCCTATCTCAAGAAGGACATCCCGTTACTTTAGTCAGAAGTTGAATGACACTAGGCAGCGCTATTCTACCTATGATAAAAAATTCTATACGGTGATACAATCTCTTCGCCACTAGCGTCACTACCTACTATCGCAAGAATTCGTTATATATTCTGACCACGAGGCCCTTCGATATATTCACTCTCAAAGAACTTGAGTGTCGGACATGGTCGTTGGGTTGAGTTCCTCTAGGATTAGACCTACACGATTAAACATAAATCGAAAGTAGAGAATAAGGTCGCTGACTCACTCAGTCGCCGCATGCACCTTCTTTCCATTATGAATGCGGAAGTAGTCGGTTTTGAGAAAATCAAAGAGCAGTATGAGTCGTGCTCTGATTTTAGCGAAGTTTACACTTTGTTGAGTGATGAAGTGACTCATGAAATAGATAGTTTTCTCCCGAAGGATTTATATCTTTTTCGTTTTCGCAAGTTGTGTATTCTCAACACCTTCCTGAGAGAATTCTTGATTTGGGAACTACATGCTGGAGGCCTTGCAGGACATTTTGTGAATAACAAGATTGTCGAGGCAGTTGTATATCGCTTCTATTGGTCAAGTATTAAACGTAACGTTATTAGGCTAGTGGGTCGATGTCACACCTGCCAACTGGATAAACAACGTAAGCAAAATACTGGTATGTACACTCATCTCCCTGTTCCAAATTGTCCATGCCAAGATGTCAGTATGGACTTCGTGTTAGGACTTCCGAAGATGATTAGAAAACACGATTCTATCCTTGTTGTGGACCGATTCTCCAAAATGACCCACTTCATACCGTTTTCCAAGACTTCTGACGCTTCTCATGTGGTCAAGCTATACTTTAACAAAGTCGTTAAACTACACGGATTATCGAAAACAATTGTCTGATAAGGATGTTAAATTTACCAGATATTTTTAGAAAACCCTTTGGCACAAAATGGGAATTAAACTTCAATTCTCAACAACTTTTCATCCCCAGACTGATGGTCAAACTGAGGTAGTTAACAGGAGTTTAGGTAACCTTTTGGGATCGCTAGTTGGTGAAAATCTTAGGGATTGGGATGAACATTTGCCTACTGCTGAATTTGTTTATAATAACTCCGTAAGTAGGTCTATAGGTGTCAGTCCGGCTGAAGTCATGTATAGTTACAATCCTAGACAACTTAAGATCTTGTCCTCGTGTCTGCACATCATAGAGTATCTGAGTCAGCATCTGTACTTGCATCTCGCATTCATGATTTGCATAAAGAAACCAGCAAGAAGATCAACGACAGTAATGCCAACTATAAAATACGTGCAAATCTAAGGAGGTTCGAAGAATTTAGTGTTGGTGATTATGTGATGGTCCGAATACGTCTGGAACGGTTTCCTCCGGAAACTGTTAAAAAGTTGCATGCATGAAGTGCATGACCTTTTAAAATTCTTAAGAAAATTAATGATAATGCTTATGTTCTCGACCTTCCTGAAGGTTTTAATATTGGTTCGACTTTTAATATTAAGGATTTAGTAGAGTACAAATGCCCACATTTTAACCTTGACAACCCACTGGTTGATGAGCATACCCCTGAGCCTATTTCTAAGAGCTCCCCTTTGCCTCCACTTCCTCAGATATTACCCCCATATACAACACATAACATTGATAATATTATTGATAATAACATTGTTTCTACTAGAGATGGTGGTATCCGTAGGTACTTGGTGTGATGGAAAGGTCGATCTGAGTCTGATGATACTTAGCTCGATCGAGGTGATTTACAGAGTCTGGATCCAGATCTTCTTGAGCATTATGACAGCCGTCCTGACTTGCAATCGACAGGGTCGAGTTCTCTCCCACATGCGGAGAATGATGCGAACATCTAGGCACGTGTACGAGATTTTCGACATGTTTATCAGCACAGGAGACGTCATGTTTCAGCTTTGTATCGGATCCCTTCTATGTGGTTTTGATTTTCAGTGTAGTAGTTAATTTGAAATTTGAATTGTGGGTTAGATTTGGTAGTTATTTAGTTTTAATATCTAACCGGTTATGAGAGATTTGATTGATTTTATGAGATTTCGAAATCTGTAATTTTTCTCTTTAAAACACTGCTGTAATCAGATTTGAGGTATTGAAGAATTGAATGAAAATATTGTGTTAGCTTAATTTTTGGTGTGAACCTTCAAGGGTGTGAAACCTTTAAGGGTGTGAAACCCTAGGCCGATACTCCCTGTTTCTTCTCTTTTTCCCCAGTCGCCAAACTTTATTCTCTCCTCCACCTCCGACAACAACCGCCTATCTCCCCCAACTCTAGTCTCCTCTTCCTCTCCAAACAACGCCGCCTTCCCTTCCTCCTCTGCCGGCGACGAGATCGAGCGTCGCTTCTTTCCCCACCTCCTCCTGCTCTTCCTCCACTCCCAAACACTCCCTGCCATCTCCTCCTCCAGCAGCCACCATCTCCTTCCTATCTCCGAACAACCCAGTCCCATTATCCTCCTCTTCCTTCACCTGTGAAACCCTAGCCGCCAAACCCCCGTTCCCCCTCCCCTGCTCTCTTCTTCCTGACCATAAGCGCCAACCCCCTGCTCCTTCCCGTGACCCCGCCCCCTCAGGAAACCCAACACCTAACTCCCCCTCCCTTGCTATCCTCCCCAACGAGCAGCCCCGCCAACACCGATAGTTCCGTCCACTTAGCTCTCCTATCATTGCTTTCGTCGTTCAGTTCGACACCGTCGCACACGACGTCATCCAGTTCGCTATAGTCTGCCTCGCTTCATCGTCGTCAGATCTCTGCATTGTTTGTCGCCGAATAGAGTCTGATTTCGCGACCCATTAGTGCATGGCCGATCCTGCAGCCGAAAACGCCCAGTTCGTGTACGATCCAGAGACCGACGTTCTCGATTGGAAGCTTTCCCATTGGTTTGATTATCAGTCCTTCGACACCCCCGCAGACTACATGGATCGCGTGACTCCTCAGATTGCTGATAGCGTGGAGAGTCGTTTGTGAATCAGTTCGTGACACCGACGCTTCCACCTAGACGCACCATTTCACCCTAGTTACGTAGCTCTCGGAGGAGAACTTCCTCCCCTCATATTCGGGGTCGTCACACCATCTTTAGAGGTCCCCCTGTTCAAATCGATAAATGTTTCGTTTTCTTTCGACCCAGTATATTAGGAACTGCTATCACGTGCATGTTATTATCAATTTTAATATCAATTGCTATTGTGATGTATTATACATTTATACTTGACTAGTGAGTGAGTGACTCTGTTTGCCACATATATCTACTGATCTAAATATTACAAGTTGAACTTTATTACGAGAATGAATCATTACATTTATTTTCTGAATAATTTACAAGGCTGTAAACTTAGTACAATGCAATCTTTGTTAAAAACCATCTTGAGCTTCACTTCCTTCTCGAGTTTCCTGCCTAAATCGATCGCTGATTTGGTGAAGCACTGTTGTCGCTGTTCTTCATACCTGCATACACATTGTTTCACATCAAGAACTTTCCTTTTTTGTATAGCATAAATATATACATATATTCTGCCACATGGGTAATTACTGACATGAAGATTGCTTTTTGTCAATTTGATTTCCCAAGTTCAAGTGTCATGGCTTTCTGGTTATTGGTTGTGGAAACATATGTTTAGTTCATTGCTCTTGTTGGTGACATGATGACATATCTAGGATTTGACATTGATATATGTATGATGTATCTGTGTGTCCATGTTTTGGCCTTCCATTCTGTATAGTCTTTCTAATGTATATGAATATCTGAGTTAAACTAAACAACTAGAATGGTCCCTATTCTTGATTTATGTTTCAATTGCCGTCATATTCTGCAACATAATCATGTTTTAATTTCTTATGTTATTTTACTGTCTTAAGGGTTCGCCAAGGTTTTAAATATCGGATATCAGGGAAATATCAGATGATCAAAATCCATATTGGATTGTGTAAGGGGGAAATATCGGGGATATGTAGGAAATATCAATGTGTCATATTGAATGATATGCATATATAATACAATGTCCTAAAATGTAATCTAAATATTATATTTAGTGAAATCTAAGCATATAAAATGTAAATAACATATGTTTAGGGTCACTAACCAATTGTAGAAACTTCCTTGAGGAAAAGGTCATACTAGAATTTTGCTGAAAAAACTTCATAAGGCTAGAACTTTTGCTAAAATTCATTAAAGAAATTTTCCTGTATGTAATGTTTTGCAGCGAGGAATATAAAACGATATTTTGGCAAACATATCGGTTGACAAATCGGCTATGTCATGGATATATTACTCAATTTTTTTTTCAAAAAGCAGTAAAAGATATTGAGGTCATTATATCATCTTGTGGTAAGCCTTATAAAATATATCAGGCTATATCGGGAATATTTAAAACAACCGGTTCACTTAGTATCTTAAATAATTAGCGTAGTAGCTGTCAATTATATTCCTATGAACTTTCTAAATTTCAGTGGAAGTGGATAGACTTTGCTGAGAAATTAATTTATAATTACCATGCAATCCTTCATTTTACCGTTCAGAATGTGGCTGGCTATAGAGTGCAAATCTGTAGGATAAGGTTGCATAAACAATTTTACAAATAGTTGCCATGGGCTGTCAAGCTAATATGTTATTCCTGTCTAGGAATCTATGACTTAAGAGAGGCTTGGCGTAGAATCTATTTGGTCTGCTTACTTGAAAATGGCTCTATCTCAAAAATATTTTTAACTCATCAAAGAATGATGACCCAAAATGTAGGGATTGTCATTAGGAGTTCATCATGAAATTTAACTTCTATGATCCTATCCAAAGGAAGGAAACAACCTTTTAAGTTCACCGACCTTCTTGCCAGCTCATTGAGTAGTAAATTCCAATTTGGCAACTTGCGCTTTCATGTCTTCCTAGAACTTAGAATTGACAAATATTTGATTTATAGATTCTCTTATTTTGGGGTCTGCTCCAGATCTTTTATATACTGCATACTTCACTAAATTTGTTTTGATACTGGTTAAGTATAATCTCTCAAGACTATTGGAACAATAGATTTGCTTATTTAGTATATCTTCATCTGATGCAGGTGAGGCAGGCTTCCGCCACTGACAAGTCAACAAATGATGTGCCAACTGCTGTTCTTCTGCATGGAATTCTGGGTAGCAGGAAGAACTGGGGTAAGCTATAAAATTCGTGAGCTTCTTTCAGATAATATTGCTCTGCCAATCTGATTCGTCCCATTCCCATGTTAACCTAATAACTAATTGATTTCCCACTTTTCATCTTTAACGTCAGGGGCTTAATTAACAAATTGGTTTTCTGTATTTCAAGACATAAGCGGATGTATGATTCTTTACTATGTATAGAAGGTTATTTGTGGTTGCTCCAGATCTTTCTTTTCTAGCTCTTGACAGCTAGGGCATCAAACAATGTCCAATTGCAACACTTGAGTATACTTTAATAGGATGAATTTTTTGTTTTGCTTTGTTTGACTGGGAATTTTCAAAATATAGAAATGTGGGAATTGTTTGTGTTTCTTTGTGGAGAATTACTTTTGTCCAGAACTAATACAAATATAGGTTTCCATCATCCCAAATCTTTAAGCGATTTAGACTTTTTTTGGGTAATGGGAGAGATTTTAGAACTGTATTGCTAAACAATTTATGGTTTGGCAGGACAAAAATTATAGTAACTATACCGATGCTGCTACTTTCTAATGTTAAAAGTAAACCTACTAGGATCTCCATTTTATGAATCTTAATTCTATTGAGCATGAAACGAGAGAGATTTAATTTGAGATGATTTGGCCAGGTGCAGTGAAAGCCACTAAATGTTTTGTTAGAAGAAGCCATAAAATTACAACTTGATCCTGACAATATGCCCAAAAATTAAAGTCCTAGATAAGGTGGATTTCATGATGACTGCCACACCTTTTATATTACCAATGTTTCGTTTGTTGAGCTTGATCGGTAAAGTGTAAATGGCCTATAAAACAAACCTTTGAAGGTAATAGCTTAATAGGAAACACCTACTCCACATACGTAGAAATGCGCGCACGTGCACACGTTACAGGAAAAAGTGGTATGGCATAATTCAGGTTTCCTTCCGCAAACTACTGGTCACTCTGTGCAATCCTATTCATGTGTCGTTATCCTGATTGTCAAAATTGGCAGTCCAAGAAATAAAAGAGAGAAAATGATTAATTGATTTGGCTAGCTTCTAAGATGTTTTAATCTAGTATTAGTTATTTTAATTGATTTATTTTCAAGACTATACTATAGCTTTAAAATTTGTGTTTGGTCATTGAGTTTTTAATCTAATGGGTATTTTGGTCCTATCTTTTAACTAAAGTAGTTTGTTTTCTCAGTTTCAACAATATCAAATAAGGAGTTGCTTGTTGATACAAAAAGATGAAACGTTCCTATATTGCAATACTTAACTGTACATGTCTTCAAATGTTTATCTGTTGCCTTTACATAGTTGTTTCGTGTCAATTGCATGCTCCTTTCCAATCATGAGCCTTATCCAATCAATCTGAAATTTCTCAGGATCTTTCGCAAAGAGGCTGGCTCAAGAGTTTCCCTTGTGGCAGGTACTTTATGGTGTTATTATGTTTAGGGACCATTTTCTTTCTTATTCTTCTTTTCTCAAGTCTTTGTCATTTCACCAATGCAGTTTCTTTTAGTTGATTTGCGTTCTCATGGTGATTCAGCATCAATTAGTAAGCGTGGACCACATACTGTTGCTGCAGCTGCTCTTGATGTCCTAAAGCTTGTAGGTTTATCTATAATGTTACTTCGTTTCAGTTGTTTTATGTTTGTAATTTACTTTATTCTAATTGTTAATAGAAACCCTAATCTCATTGATAAGATAACATAGGCTTATATAAGCCCTACAAAACACATCTTACATATAAGCCCCTTAACTATACTAATATGTCAACACTCCTCAAGATGGGCGAAAAATATCCACTAAGCCCATCTTGTCACATCCTCTAATCATATCTACTGAGCTAAGTCCCTTAGTCAGACAATCTGCTGCCTGGTCTTTAGTTGAAACATGACTTAACTCCAGTAGTCCACTGTCCAACTTCTCTTTGATGAAGAACCTATCGATCTCGATGTGTTTGGTTCTATCATGCTGCACTGGGTTATTGGCAATACTGATGGCTGACTTGTTATCACACCATAGTTTTATCTTTGCTCCTTGGTCCAGCTTCAGCTCCACCAGCATACTCTTCAATCACAACAACTCCGCAACTCCTAAGGCCATAGTTCTATACTCTGCTTTAGCTGTTGATCTCACCACCACTGACTGCTTCTTGCTCTTTCACGAGACCAAGTTGCCTCCTATAAAGATGCAATATCCTGATGTGGACCTCCTGTCATCAGCACAACTAGCCCAATCAGAGTCGCAGTAACCATCAATGCTCACATGTCCATTCTTTCTGAATATCAGCCCTTTTCCGGGGGCACTCTTCAAATATCTCAGAATCTGGTACACAGCGTTCATATGACCCTTCCTTGGATCATGCATGTAACGGCTCACCACGCTTACTGCAAAAGAGATATTAGGACGTGTGTGACTCAGATAGATCAACCTGCCCACCAGCCTTTGGTATCTGTCACGATCAACTGGTTCTCCAGCTTCAGCACCCAGCTTGAACTTCTGGTCGATCAGTGTAGTTGCAGGTTTACACCCTAACATCCCTGTCTCTTTGAGAAGATCCAGTGCATACTTTCTCTGGGATAGGACAATCCCCTCCGCTCCTCGAGCTATCTCTATTCCAAGAAAGTATCGAAGCAAGCCAAGATCTTTCACCTCAAATTCCTTATCCAGTCTCACTTTGAGTTGGGCAATCTCCTTCTCATCATCCCCTGTAATAATCATATCATCCACATATACCGCAAGCATGATGATGTGACCTTCATTTCGTCGAAAGAACACGGTATGATCGGCGTTAATCTGCCGGTATCTCATACCTATCATAGCCTGCCTAAATCTGTCAAACCAAGCACGAGGAGATTGCTTCAGGCCATATAAAGACTTCTTCAATCTGCAGACCTTGCCCACTGTCTGTTCTGTGTTGAATCCTGACAGAATTTTTATGTATACCTCTTCCACCAGATCTCCATGAAGAAATACATTCTTCACATCTAATTGGTGTAGCTTCCATCCACCATTTACTGTCAGAGAGATCAAGGTCCGAACAGTGCTCATCTTCGTCACTGGTGGAAAAGTCTCATCATAGTCGATGCCATATATCTGACTATATCCTTTTGCCACCAGACGAGCTTTGTAGCGCTCAACCTGTCCATCTGGATTCTGCTTCACAGTGAAGACCCATTTGCATTCAACTGCTCTCTTCCCTTTTGGTAGTTTTACTAACTCCCAAATGCGGTTCTTCTCAAGGGCCCCTAGCTCTTCGTGCATAGCAGCTTTCCATTTCTGATCCTTTTTTGCAACCTGCCAATTGTTAGGTATAGTAACAGAGTCCAGTGATGCAATGAATGCTCCATGTGCAAGGTGGATGTTAGAATATGATACAAACTGGGCAAGATCCCAACCATATCTATCGGAAGGATTTTCCGTATTACTGCGAGTAGTCCTCCGTACAGATATTGGTGTGGGAGGAGTAAGAAGAGAAATGGAATCACCTTGAGAGGAATCCGGTGGTGGTGTAGGTGTCTCAGGAGTCGGGGCAGGTGTTGGCAAGAGACTTGGCACCAGTGACAGTAAGAAGAGAAATGGAATCACCTTGAGAGGAATCCGGTGGTGGTGTAGGTGTCTCAGGAGTTGGGGCAGGTGTTGGCAAGAGACTTGGCACCAGTGACACTGTAGGTACTGTTTCCGTAATTTGTTTCCCCTTCCTACTATAGGTAAGTAGTTCCCCCTGAGCCGTGGGCCTAACACCTCTTATCTCATTCTCTTCCTCTTTTTCATTCTCCTGCTCCTCCTCAACCAAGTCTCCTTCCCAAGGAATCGTTACAGAAATTGATTTTTCTGATCTCTCATCATTCTCAGACATTGATTTCTCCATATTCACTAATCTCTCACTATTCTCCTCCTCTCGCCTCATACTTCCAGTATTAGGCGAGTTACCAATGGATGAAGTTACCTTCCGGGTGTAATATGGTTCGAGTTCTCGAAAGTGCACATCCATGCTCACAAACAACATTTTCTCCACCGGGCTCCAGCAAACATATCCCTTCTGAGTAGCAGAATATCCCACAAAGATGTATTTCACCGTTCTAGGGGCAAGCTTTCCGACGGATGGCCTGTTATCCTTCACAAAGCACACACAGCCAAACACCTTGAGTGGAAGAAACCCACCATTATCTCCCTTCAACGACTCACACGGAGACTTTCAATCCAGCACTCTCGAGGGCATTCTGTTGATTAGTGCTGCTGCGGTCAACACTGCTTGCCCTCATAATATTTCTGGGACATTCATGGAGATCATCATACTTCTAGCCTATGTAGCACGGACACGGATCCGACACGGCCATCCGACACGCCGCCACGAGGCAAATCCAAAAAAATACATAGGATACGTGTGTTCGACACGTGTGTCCGACACGGACACGACACGACACGGCTTCATGTTATGCGTGTCCGTGCTTCATAGCTTCTAGCAACCTCTAAAAGATGTCTATTCTTTCTTTCCGTTACTCCATTTTGAGCTGGTGTGTATGGACACGTAGTCTGGTGTTGTATTTCCTGAGCTGACAAGTATTCCCCAAACGTTTTGTTAGTATACTTCGTCCCATTATCAGATCTCAATACCTTCACCACAGCGTCGTATTGAGTCTGAGCATACCTATGAAAGTTTTGAAAGCAACCAAACACTTCACTCTTATTTTTCATCAGGTACAACCAAGTAACGCGGGAGAAACAATCAATAAAGGTAACAAAATACTTGTATCCATTCATAGAACTTGTAGAACAAGGCCCCCAAACATCTGAATGTATCAGTTCGAATGCACGAGAACTCCTATGACCAGAACTTACATAAGAACTTCTAGTAAGCTTTTCAAACTCACATGCATCACACACAAGGTTCTGCTTATTTGCTTTCTCAAATAGAGATGGATACAACCTACTTAAAACACTAAAGGATGAGTGTCCCAAACGCTGGTGATGAAGCATCAACACACTCTCAGCACTCATCTCAGATCCTACTTCTACTCTCTCTATCATTGACACCAATGCTGAATTCAGCCCTTCACGATCCAGATATCACAGTCCACTACGTCATTGTTAGTCCCAAGTCTCCGCCCTGTCCCCTTCTCCTGGAAGATCACATTGGGAATATCAAAAGAAACAATACATTTTAGTTAGAGGATGATAGCACTAATGGACAAAAGATTGACTAGAAAGGAAGGAGCATGCAAAACATTGGACAAAGTTACAGAACCTGTACAATCGACTGTACCCTTACCAACCACTGACTGAAATATACCATCAGCTGTTTGAATACTATCAGGTGATGCTAGGTGAGTATATGATGAGAACTCACTAGCATTACCCGTCACATGTTGAGACGCACCGGAGTCGACTATCCATTCTGATGACATAGAAGCAAGAGCATGTATGTCATCAGTACCTTTGGTCGGATGAGCATAGGTAGCAGTGTTGCCTTTGGCGAAGAATGATGTGGATGCCTCCTCTGTCCCACTCCTCCTGTCTCCATCCCCTGCTACTTTCTGCTTCCTCCTGAGTATCGTTAGGAGCGCTTGATCCTCCTCAGTAAAGATCACCTCAGCTTCTTCTCCTCCTTCTGCTACCATCCAATTCGCCCGGTTGCCTGGTCCCCTTCCTCCTCGTCGACCCTCACGGCCACGACCATGCTCTCCGAACTGTCCACGTCCACCCGAATCTTCTTCCTTGGGTGGCTTGGTACAAGCATGTCTTAGATGACCCACTTCACCGCAGTTGTAGCACTGTCGAGTCTCTCCCCTGGATCCAGTATTGCTAGATGCTGCCAATGCTGACTTCACCACAGGAAGTTCACCTGTCCCCGCCTGCAGCCTAATGCGAGTCTTCTTCTGGATCATAGCCGAGACAACCTCCTCAAACGTGGGAATTTTTGGCTGAGCTAACAGTAATGCAATTCGCTGAGCGAACTCTGATGTCAATCCCTTGAGAAACACTATAGTCCTCTCCTGTAGAAAGGCCTCCCGCTCTTTACATCCCGGGTCCTTGCAGCTAGCCCGGGGGAAAAAATGATCATAATCCAGTCACAGGCGCTCCAGCTCTATAGCATATTCCTGTACAGTCCTCTCTCTCTGGACTGTGGCGTCGATCTCTCCTTTAATCTGGAACACCCTCAGGTTATTCCCCACTCCATCATATGTCCTCCTCAACTTCTCCCAGATGTCCTTCACCTTCTCAATGTCATCCACCGTGGCGGCGATCGTCGGGACCAACGAGTTGAGAAGCCAGATGTAAACCAACATATGAGTGGACTTCCACTCATCTCGTCCTCCCGAGTCCTCATCCGGTTCTGTATTCTCTCCGGTCAAGTAACCCTTCAGGTTCCTCCTTGCAAGGGTGTATCTCACCCGTCGTGACCAACTCAGGTAGGTACTCGGCCCATCAAGCTTCAAATCGATGGTCGGAAGCTCCAACTTCTTCGATGGTCTTGTCGCGCTTTCATCAGCCGACAACTTCATCAATTTCATCAAAGTTGACACCTCCGCAGGGTTCAACTTCTTGATGATCTCCTCCATCGAACAGGCTTTAGACCCAACACCTGGTCACCTACTCTTCCGATCCTTGTTGTGTGCAGTGAAAATTTTGACGGCACCTCTGCGGCACAACAAGAGTAGGATCGTAAACAAATTCTCGTTTCTCAGAGGAAACAAGAACCAAAAACAGGTATATATCTCATCGATGTGAGATATATACTCTTCCTGTCATCAGTTCGAGGACTGAGTCGAGGGAATCCATGTCAAACTCGAGGTTCGACACGGTGCAGCAAGGTGGGGTCGGTCAAGAGTGATGGTGGGGGGGATTTCGAGGTCGGAGGGGAGGTCGGAAGGGGGGGGTCTGCAGGTCTGCAGGGGGGTTCTGGAGGGTCTGCAGGCGGAAAGGGGGGGTCAGGGGGTGGGGGTCTGCAGGTCTGCAGGGGGTTCGGGGGGGGGGGGGTCTGCAGGCGGGACAGGGGGGTTCGGGGGGGGGGGGGTCACCCGCCGGGGGGGGGCGGGTTGGGGGGGGGGGGGGGGAATCCCAAAGGGGGGGGAGGCGGAAGGGGGGTGGGGTTTTGGCGGCTAGCGTTTTTGTGCTCTGATACCAAATTGTTAATAGAAACCCTAATCTCATTGATAAGATAACATGGGCTTATATAAGCCCTACAAAACACATCTTAGATATAAGCGCCTTAACTATACTAATATATCAACAATTCTTAATACTTAAAGAAGCGTGAAGCAAATTCTATTAACAACCTATGTTGAGATCCTAGGTCATACGTGCCCTCTACTAAAGTATTAAAGGTTGATGAAGTCATGGAGATATGCATTCCAACGCAATGTATAATATTGTGGCATATATGCTATATTTCTGCTGTAGGACTACATTAGGAATGTAGGACAATTCTTTGTCTTTTCCAAAACTATCTAGGCTGTAGCATACCGGGGGTAAAGGCTTTTCCAGAATAAATAAACATCCCATACTGTTATTGAAACGGTCATTTTCCTTAAGTACATGCTTATGTTTTTGGTATGAGTTTCAGTAATATACATGGTTTAGCATGCCCAACAGAATAATAAAGACTTGCAATTTTATCGTTGATGTGTATCTGGCAAAAAACAGTGGGAGCTTGTTTTCCCCGAGAAAGAACCTCATCTCATATGTGGAGTTAACGAGTCAAAAAGAGCTTTCTGAGCATGTATTAGATATATAGGTTATTTCGCATTTCAAGAACTTGTTGGAATGTTTCCGTATATCAATTTGATGTTTACTTCAAGGATAATCACCAGTACTTTGTTCTGTTTCCTGTACAAGCTTCTGCTGATCAAATGTTAGTTTAACGACAACAGCAGCAATAAGAAAGAGTTTATCACAAACTTTTGGGCATGTCCATGAGTTTTTTTCCCTTGCAACTCAATGAAACCTGTCCGCTGTCAAATTTGTATCTACCATGTCTTTTTGATTCCCTCATGTGACGATTGCTTTGATCTAGAACTAGAAGCTTCCGCAACCAAAGTTGTACCACTTTTGAGCTGCACACTAGTCCATCTCTTTAGTACATAGCCACATAATCTATTCTCCACTTTGTTGTCAACTGGATCTACTTTAATATTTACAAATGCACTTAATTTTATCTTGTGTTCTGTTGCACTGCTGTTCATCCACCTCTGCACTCTCATTCATCTACATTTTTAAACATGATTCTTAATTGTCTATATATTCCAGACCATGAAACAGGGGCTTGTCTGTGTCTTGGATTTCCGTCCATCAGATTCAGCTTTTAATTCTCTTACATTTTACCCATAAATAAAGCATGTAGGAATTTTATATTTTAGTTTATGATGACCAAGTATTATCTGAGAAGTATTATTATCTCCACTGACATTGTTATCAAGAAAATCTAATTGAACGATCATCTGGATAGATTACCCTTGGAGCACAGGATTTAAGGTCCTCCATTTATCAACTGTTCCACCAACCTGTATGGCTGCATATGTTATCTTTATCTTTGTCTTTATATATTGCTCCTGTTTGATTTTAGTCAACTTAGGCTTCCTTGATGTCTTTTGGTTATTCGAAATGTGCATTGAGTTTACAGATCACCATCCCTTTCCTTAGTTATGGCTATATGACGGACATTTACATGCAATAGGTTGGGCAACTCAAATTAACCCCGAGGGTATTGGTTGGTCATAGCTTTGGTGGCAAAGGTACTTTCAGGTTCCTATTACAGCCTGAATATATTATTATTGATAATAAACATCTTTTGTTTTGACATAGTGTTGTAATGTAACTCGTTATAACTTGCTAATCATCTTATTTGTAAATCTGTTCAGTTGCCTTGAGTATGGTGGATCAAGCTGCAAAACCTCTTGCACGACCTGTTAGGGTAATGCTGCATTTATTCTGTGCATGGAAAATAAATTCCATCTAATGTTTGATTCATTGGCTTCACTAGTTTAAAATTTTCATTTTTTTAATCTATTTGCTTGTTTTCTTCTTTGAAGGTTTGGGTCCTAGATTCTACACCTGGCAAAGTTCGTCCCGGTGGCAGTGGTGAAGATCATCCTGGTGAATTGATTGAGTTTCTAAGTAAATTGCCTAGGGAGGTAACTGTTCATCTGTGAATCAGCCTCTTTTGTATGTAAAAAGGAAAGACTTTTTATTCCAGTTGCCATTTAATCTGAGTTGTTTAAAATTATCCTTGTTTATGGACAAGCATATCTCATTCTTAAATATTAGTTACATCAGCCAACTTCTAGCATCTTTAGCTTTAAAAGTTTGAATGAAACAAGACGGAATGTTAGATAGAAAAGTAGTTGTAGAACTGGGACAGAGGAGATGAAATGAATTTAAGTTCAAGGGTTACACCACTTGAGAATCTAGATATGTGATTCCATTTGATGGTTTGCTGATTTTGTGCTGCATAATGAATGGCTGCCATATGAATTCTTCACAATCTACAAAGACCAATAGTCAAAATAGCATTTTACTTCAACCATATAAACATACTACATGAATACAGTTAGGTTAAGTTGCATGGAAATGGGTACTGGTACGGGTGCATACGGGACACGACAACATTGTAAAATGTAGGGTACGGGGACACGACAAATATATATATTGGAAGTAATAATTTACATGAGATACATTATTGTTATTCACTTCATGTGTCATTAGAACTAAAATTCCTACAATATTTTTAAGTTGCTTTTATTATATTGACTATGATTATTATGAAATTGAAAACTACTCATTTTTGAACTAGACATCCAAACAACCCTTTCAATTTATATTTTTTAACTTGGGTATGGGCTGAAACGAACCCGGCTCATATTTGACGTCTCAAGAAATGGATGTGAAGTAAGCTATATGTCTAAGAAGGGTTTTGATAAGTATTTAAACTAAAACATGGTTCATACAATTGAGTATGTGTCATAATAAATGTATGCATATACTCAAGTGTCCATGAAGTTTGGGTTCGGGAACATGTCCGGTATGTGTCGGGTACGGGTACAACTTCATGATAAGAAAAGGTGGAGGTGTGCTGGAATGCGTTCATCTATGTATCTCTGTCATGATTGGATGACTGTTGATGATGATGCTCACCGGAGTTATCTCAAACAATCATTATTGCAGCTTGTGCTCTCCATGTGCAGCTTTTGCTCGTTGTCTTTTCTAGAATGAGGAAAGAGTGGAAAGAAAATCTATTGAAAGGTGCAGATTGATCCCTTTGAACTGGGCAAATGTGGACTGTATCCAGAGGCTGTCTAGGATTTGGTGAACATTACGAGGCGTGCCCTGCTGTATAGCATCCTCAAATGCATCTTAGTTCTTTGATGTCAAATTTGCTAACTGCTATCATTCTCTAGTCATGGTTTTGTCCTAAATAATGACTTTAGTCCTATGCCCAAGGATTGTTGAGATTCTTGAATGGCTTATGTCAGAAAGCTTCGTTAATAATAGTTATAGTAATGATGATGATAATGATTATTATTTCTTTATATGGAAACATAGAAATCAAGATATCAGTGAAACCAGGTCCTGTTCAGAACCCAGGGAGGGCACTGTGGTTCCATTAAGCCAGACATGATTTGTTCAAAATATTTTGTCTGTGCGTTGTCTACATTTTAGGAAATTAACTTCAGAAGAACTGCGTGAGAGGAATATCTTTGCTAGATGGTTGGGAAATTTGAATAAATAATTTGTTGTTATTAAGTGTTATGAATATCTGGCATGATCTTTACAATGTGGGTCGTATTCAATTCAAGAAAGTCGTATATATTTGGACAGCCTTTTGCTGAAGCCCTGCTAGTTTCCTATGAATTCATCTACATTACAGTTGGAGTTTCAAGGAGGGTTTTATAATTGATGGTCAGGAAAGCTGTTTTTAGGTTTCTAGACTGGTTAAGGTTCCTCAGTTTATAGGAAGTTCTCTAATATTATGTAACTTTCTTGCTAATGGTTCTTGCGTTCAAATGTATAATGTTCAAACGACTAATTCCAGTTGTTATATTCTTGAGGTTTTAACTTGGCATAAGTAACTTGTTGGTAGTGTCAGAATTTCTGGAAAATGGTATCACTACATAACTAATAGCTTACAAATTTTACAATTTTCACTGTTGAGTTTTCATACTTTGAGAAAAGTACATTACAGTACATTTGAATCTCAATCTCATAATTTATGAGTAATATGTTCGCAGCTTGAAGCAAAGCCTGCAATTTGACATCCCAGTTTACATTGCAATTCATCAATTACCCAATTTTTTTACAAGATATATGTGTCAGTAGAACATACCAGTGAAGAGAAACCTACATACTACAATCACTATATCCCAACTAAGTGTAATATCTCACTAATACAGAGTCCTAATCTTTGCCTATGGTATGGGGGTCTTGGAGCATAGTGGTGTCACGTGACACCACCATGCTCAGGGTGGATCCACCTCTGCTTGTTGGACTTGTTATCTCTCACATGTTTGAATTTCCATAAGATGACTTGCACACTAACATATGACATAAAGACCCAAAAAACTCAAGCATATTTGGTGTTGGTTGCAATTTCCACACCATATAATAGAAAAAGAACTTATACAGGGTCATTTTGACTGTAGAAACAAGACAATAGTGGTGGTATTCATGCCAGGATCAGGGTAAGTGCACTTTGAAAAATTTGTAAACCCAGTAAGTCTTGTTCGTCAAAAAGAATCTTAAAATGTAGTTAATTTGAAGAAAAGTAATAATATTAGTCACAGAGTTGACTTGATAAAGCCAGATAGTAACTCAACTTGTAGATGTATCTCTGAGCATCAGAAAGCTTCTAAATGTGTATAGGAGAAGAAGAGAATGCAAGAGAGAGGTTTTGAAACAATGGGTAATATGCCTTGTTAAATCTTTCTACTATAGATTCTTTCCCATTTTTCTTTTTATTTTCTTTTCATTTTTAATGAAATGGTTTTTCTATCTGTGTCATTCTGTATCTTCATCTACTTCGCTGAGTTATGAAAAGTAAAACCCCCTTTGTTTAGTCCAAATCATTCTGTGTTCTTGTTTTCTCTGTAGTCACAAGTGTCACCTGATACTTCAAGCGAGATAAGAAAGCTGGTCCACAGATTTTCTTATAGAATTTCCAAATTTGTCCAACCTGGTGATGTAGAGAGTAAATTTTCATAATCCTGATTCATTGTGCAGTTCAAATGAAAAAATTCCTAAAACTTCAGAAAATAGTACCTAGTTTACTTTTATAATAGTATGCTTGTGCATTCCTCCTATATAACCATGGTTTTCTTGGCAGATTTCCTCAAAGCAGGAAGTTTTGAATTCTCTTGTTCAACAAGGATTCTCTATGGATGTCGCTCGGGTATGTGTTTAGCAGGATTTTTCGTTGATTTTGTTGAACTTGAATCTGTTTCTTGACATAACATATATAAGATGCATTGCCAATGTGAGAGGATCATGTTTTCTTTGATTGTACTTTGGGATCACCTTATGGAATTTTTAGACTAGGCACCTAATTATTTGGCCTGTTATATTTCACATCATATATGAACATAGATGTGAAATTTGTATTTTTGACAGAGGATGTGTTAGGCATGTAAATTTTGCCCAAAAAACAGCCGCGGCATGACTGCATACATGCATATTTGATATACTTATCTGTATGATCAAGTTTTCATTTATAAGAAAACAACATTTGAGTGAATAATGAAAACAATCAGTTTAGATTGCTTCTTAGTTAGAGTATATTTCACTTGAAATGTGATATGTATTGGATGCTTGTTTGTACACTAATATACTTAATTTACAACATTCAAGCTGACACGCATGTATTTCACTTGATAACAATAACTATTTACTTATATGTACATTTCACTATTTAAAACATGATAGCATATATAAGATACTTGTTTGTACAGTAATTTTCAAGCCTTAAAATCAGTTGATTTCACTTGAATACAGCCTTATGCTTATACATAGACAAAAAAGTTTCTAATACATAGTAGTATATTACCAAGTCAACTACTCTTATAGCTCACTCAGGCTTCTAATCAAACACAAGGAGGAAAATTTACACACTCATTGACAATACGTTAGTTCTGTGCTTTTCTCTTCATATTATTAATTGTAAGCAACTAAGCATATTTCCTTAAGACAAGCTGATTCTAGATTGTACAGCGGGATCTTATTCCAACTTTGTTTCCCGACAAATGCATTGACACCCTTCAGTCACCCACATGGCTTCTCTCCTGAGTTTGGTTACTTTGGTGTACCAATAATAAAGCAACTAAAGAGAAAAAGTAAATTGTTGAAGGAAGAAAAATCGATATAAATGAAGGCAGACAAGTTAAGGAAAATAGCTGATGATGTAAACAAATCAAAACTGTATGAAATCTCACAATGTGAATGAAGGGGAGGATAAATACAGAGCTGAGAGGGAGCAAGGAAATATAAGAGTTGTTTGGGTGAGAGAGAGAGAGAGAGAGTAGGGAAGTTGGTCTGATCATCAGCAGGGAGTCAAGGTTTCCTTTTTTCCTCCTTTCTTGTTTGATCTAGTGTCAAACTGGTGTTGTGATGAAATCAAGGTTGACTTAGACATTAGCAATTGTTGAAGCATTACACACATGCTATCTTTCCTCTACTGATTTTTTTTATAGTAGTGGTTATTATTGTTCCTTTTTTTGTGAGATGCATGTGTTCTCTTTGCTAACCTTTTTGTAGAAGCTATACGGAGCTCTTATTCTTGAGTATAATGAACTAATTTGGTACTTTATCCTGTAATTTATGTGTCATAAACGAACATATAATATGTATTCTAACCCTAAGAGAGATGTGGATGTACATAGGGTTCTACTAGAACAATTATGTATTTGTTACTATGCAACTGTTAACCTGCTGACTAGAAATATTTCATCAATTTAAACTTTTCCAAAAAGTTATCATCGGAAACCTGAGTGACTTCCGTGTAATTGGGTCCCTGATTGACAAGAAGAAAAAACAAAATTGTGATCTAGTATCTAGTTCAAGAGACCTAGAGAAAAGAGTTGATTTATTGACCTAACTCATTCAAACAGTATGTCATGCAATGGAGCTAGATAAGGTGTGATTATATTGGTATGTAAATCATGCAACTCAAATTCGTTCTGTGTAACTTGGTTGGATTTAACAACTTGCCTATCTTTTCCTTAGCATCTTTTTTGTCACTTCTATTTATTAATTTTTAACCATTTAATTTTAGTATGCTGACTAATAGAAAACAAACATTTTGCGAAGATGATAAAAGAACTTAACTACTTGTAGTTTGGAGTTTCTTGCTAGCTGTGGATAAAAGCATTAGCTTTTAGAATTTGTTGGAATTCTGAGAATACAATTGCAATTTAGAGTGTTCCGTATCTCTTGATATCTTCTCTTTTTTTGTCGTTTTCTCAGTGGGTTGTTACAAACCTCCGACCAAGTAACAATGCTGGGTCATTATCATCACGAGGGTTCTCATGGGTCTTTGACCTTAAGGGTATTGCAGAGATGTTCAAGTCCTATGAAGAAACAAATCTCTGGTAAGCGTAGTAGACTACAAATTTCAAATTGGAAACCTGATCATTGAAAGTTCTCCTCCCAGTGACATTTCTTCCAAAATGGGCAGGAAAATTGTAGAGAATGTGCCTAGAGGAGTGCATGTCAATTTCTTGAAAGCAGAGAGAAGTTTACATAGATGGGCTCTAGAAGATCTTCAAAGGATTCACGCTGCAGAGGAGCTGGCATCAGATGAGTCAGCTGGTGTTGAAATGCATGTGCTTGAAGATGCTGGACACTGGGTAAGTATACAAGATTGGACATAATAATATGTTGATAGTTGCTTTACATTAACAGAAAGACTGCATACTCACAATTCGTTATCATTTTGAAACTGTACATCTAACAGTGGTGCCGGCTAAACATGTTCCCTGACAGATCGATTTCTTTGGACAACTTGTAACTACCTGTCAACCCCTTGAAGTTTCTGCCGTTCAAACAAGAAAACTATTAATAATAGACCCCAAGTGAGTCAGTTAGATTGGCGTGTATCACTTTCTTAAGTAGTGGATTTGATTCTCTAAATGCAGTGATGGCATCCCAACAAGCTTCCTCAAATAATTGACTACATTTGTTTTTGTTTTCATGTTTTCATGCACAACAAGAGATAATCTATGTTGTCTAGATACTTCTAGTCTGGCAGCCATACCCAACACGTATGTGTACCCATACCGAAACTTATTGGACATTTATTGAATATAGGCATACATTTATTCAAGCGTACACTTAATTTTATAATACATGTTTTAATTTAAAACACTCATACGCTTACCTGGACGCGCTACACTTCACATCTATTTCTTATATATTGATCATATGTAAATGAAAAAACAAATTAATATTATGTAAATTATTAATTTTAAAATATATAAATACACGTAACATACATATATATAGTTGTGTCCTCATGCTCTACCTTTTACAAGTTTATTATACCTGTACTCATGCAACTTAGGAGATAATTGATATTTCATTGACAACAAGAGATAATCTTTGATCTTCTCTATTAAGAAATCGTTGTTGATTAACCATTTGGGAAAACATTCCAAGGCTTAAGAAACACCATGTTTTTGGGGAAAAAAAGGATATCAACTTAGATCTGAGCTTCTCGAGCAAAAACTGTGTTTAATTTGAGAGATAGATTCGATCCTCGTTTTACTAAGTCAAATCTCATCAACTCTTGTTCAGTGATAAGTCTATTATGATTGCATGAATTTTCATAAAAAAGTCTTTAATACCATAAAAACATGATAGATTTAGATTTTATAAAACAATTTATGGAATTTATATTTGAGAGGTACCCATGAATAATCTAATCAACGTCATAATATCGATCATAAACAACACAATGTACTAACTAAAGCAAGTAAATTGACATGCAACCAAATGAAACTAATATTATCATTGATAGACCATGGATTAGATGTGAATTAGAACAATAATTAAAGAAATCAAGCAAGAAACACTTATCTTAAGCTAGCTCTACTTAAGCTCTCCCCCACCCCCACGCCCCCCCCCCCCTTCTCCCCCCGCAAAAAAATAAATAAAAAAATTGTAGGTAGCAACTAGGAACCTTAAACATCCAATAAACTTACTATTTGTAGTCAAACTCTTAGGATTCAGTCTTATACAGGTATACCGTTATTAAAATAAATCTCTGTTATGCGAGTTACCCCAATAAATCTCAGGACATTAATTGAATTTTGTACTAAGATCATGTAATCTCAGTTTCACACTACTTAATTTAATTTTGATATGAAGTAATGCAAGAAAAATGTGACAAAATTTTAGCATGCGCTATTCAATGTCAGTTGTAGTTTCATATCTTGGTGTGATTCTCTTTCTTTCTAATTTTTTTTTTCAACTCTTACTAATAAGGTCTCCAACTAATAATTTTAAGTTACTAAACTTTGGCTGGTATTTAATGATGAATTTTTGAGGATTTTGCTTTGGGTAGCCAAAAAAAAGGGAAGACAATGAAGAAAAGAAAAAAAATAAAATGAAATGTTCTTCATTTCTCTACAATAAATCCTAGCTAGTAGTTGTTTAGGAGGTGAACGAGAATAGTGTTTGCCACCAGGGCTTAGAGATTGACACCTCCTAGGTATTATATTTAGTTAACTATACATTCTAGTAAGCCTAGTTAACATAAAACTACTCTGCTTAGCCACAAAATTTATTCCTATCAAAGTTGCATGAGTACATGTGCAGGTATGAGACACGATAAATTTGTAAAATGTAGGGTATGGGGAGACGGCTAAAACTTATGTGATATAATCATAGTTCTAAGCTATATATGTAAATGACCTTTTAAATTGTAGCTCTTTTAGTCTGAAACAAACTCGTCTACTCGACCTTTATCCAACAAGTTACAAAAATGGATGTGAAGTTTAGGATATATATCCAAGAAGTTTATGATGAGTGTCTTAAATTAAACATGCATTGTATAATTGAGTACAAGTTTAGATAAATTTGTGCATATATTTAAAGAGTACCCAAGAAGTGTAGGGTACGGGTATAACACGTGTCGGATACGGTTATGGTTCCATATTAGAAGTACCCAAGTAACATATCTATTAACAAAAAAAAAAAGTCTAGCAACATAGTTACTCATTCCTTAAATTATCTCCTTCAATTTAATTATGGATTCTAACTTTGTATTTGACAACCTCAAAAGATCTAAATGGTATACGTAAACTCTTTGAACATTAGATTCAACTAAACTTACCTTACTGAAATGCCAAAGAAGTAGTGGAATCAGTTGCGTTCTTAGAGCGAGCAGGGATTAAACAAAGCCCATACTTCCAGTCTTGGCTCTAATCGTCCTTTCATGCTTTAGAAAAGCAGGGTTCTTTGCCTTCATGTTCTTGAGATCAATTTTATCTGGCATTATAAAAGGGTGGTGTCTCTAGAAGAGTTTTGTAATACGTATGGTTTGCTTAAAACTAATGATATGCTAAAGAATTTTTAGAGTTGATAATGATATAATTTTAGATTTGGAATCTAATTATTTCTTTATGGACCATTATTGGAAGTATATATTTATAGAGGATATTGGAGTTAGGTTTCACGAGTTCCATTGATAAGAGAATTTGTGTTTAGCTGTCACAATTCTTAATTTGATAATTTTATTTATATTTATCTTGATTATGGGCATGACAATAATAAGATAGGAATAAATTATGTGGCTAAGTATAGCAGTTATATGTTTACTAGAGTTAATACAAGGTTTCATTAAGATAAAGAAATATGACACCTAGCATTTGGGTGCCAATCTCTAAGCCCTAGTAACAAACACTTGTATCCTCCACTAATCTAGGATTCATTGTGGAGAAATAAAGAAGACTTCATTTTATCTCTATTTCACCTCCATGATCTTCCACTTTGTTTGATTACCCTCAAAGCAAAAATCCAAAAAATATACCATTACATACTTCGCAAAATTTCAGCAAATTGAAGCTAGTGATTGGATACTTCACTAGTAAAAGTTGAAAGAAATTTAGAAAGAAAAGGAATCATATCACGATATGAAATTAAGTAGTGTATCTTGAAAATAGTCAAAATTTCC
Source organism: Asparagus kiusianus (assembly GCA_022839385.1). Taxonomy (NCBI): domain Eukaryota; kingdom Viridiplantae; phylum Streptophyta; class Magnoliopsida; order Asparagales; family Asparagaceae; genus Asparagus; species Asparagus kiusianus. The sequence continues at coordinate 288,645 of BQKN01065228.1, forward strand.
TTTCACTAATCTATATTAATACTAAATTAAGTAGTGTAAAACTGGGATTAGATGATTCTTAATTGAGATATCGTACAAAGTATGACTGAAATTTAGTTAATGATCGAGATTTGTTAAGGTTAATTTGTATGGGATGTAAAAGTGTAGAATAGAGATATATTTTAATGATGGGTCTACGTAAAACACTATGAAATCTAACGAATTTAGCTCCAACATGAGAAGAAAAAAGATCTCTGCGTAACTCCCATTTAGCTGGTAAAGTTTTAGAAACATACAATATGATTTGAACATAAGTATATCATTAATCAACGTTCAACTTCTATGAATAGAAAATAGCTTTAGAAAAAAATTAGTGTATTGATGAGTATATATTTTTCTATATAAGTTGTATTGATGATTCGTTTTACCGTGTGGCCTCCCCACACTTGGCTCAATAAGGCTAAAATTTTAACTTGCACATAAAATTCTTAAAAAATTCCATTAAACCCGGAAAATATGAGGATTATTTTCTTTAACTAAATCCAAGCCAAATTCCACGCTAAATGGGTAAAAAGATAGAATGCCATCAGAATCATGTTAAACATATATTCAATGGTCTCGGGTGACATCAAAATGTGCGCCATATACATATTATATGAATTGAGGCCATTACATAAACATTAATGGGCTTTAATCCAATCCTATGGTTAGAAAGTTATGTCACGATTTATGTACTTTCCACTTTCTGATTATTTATGCATTTATCTCGTATGTATTTATCCACATCCATTTCCCTCACACCTTTCCCTTATCCATATCAAGTTTAATGAATTAGATTTAAGGTTTCCTTATTGAATCGTATTCGTATCAGTCTAAGTTACCTAGGCATTTTATCTAGGCTCTCGTATCTGTGTCCGACACTTATCGTATCTATGTCTGTGTTGACACTCTTTGGACACTTCTTGAACATATATAGATATCTATTCAGACATGTACTCAATTATAGGACACATATTGAAGTTTAAAAAAAATACTTATACACTTCATGTACGCAAATCATAGACTTCGCCTCAAATTTATACAACTTGTTGGACTAGGAATGTGTTTGTTTTAGCACGTACTTGGTTCATAAGTATGATTTTAAAGGGTCGTTTGGGCATCTCGTTCAAAAACGAGTGACTTTTCAATTTATGATATACTCCGTAAAAGAAACATCAAAATGGTGTAAGGATTTTAGTTCTCATAACATGTGAATGAAAACATTATCGATCTCATATAGATTATTAGTTTTAATATGTATGTCTGTAGCCGTGTCTCTGTATACTACCTTCTACAAATTTGCTGTGTCTGTGTCCGCACTCGCCGTGCAACATAGGTATCAATATTTGGATTTAAAATGTATATGGATCTGATAGCTGTCATTATCTTATTTATATCTGATGTTTTGCATGATTGCATCCCAATGCATGCCAAATATTAGAGAGGTTAGGCAGGCTCTCTAAGAGGTACAAGTGCTGTCGTTTGCATCCATATGATAAAACAAGGACTGAACATCATCAGGTTGCCTTCAAAGACCAATTAATGAGAAAAAATATATCTTATTGGTTATCAAATTTAATTGTACACAGAAAAAACCAAAGCTTAAGATAATTACATGTCCAGAAGTGGGAGAATATGGTAGATTTGTTATAGGGAATATCAATCTTAGAAATAAAGACAGGATCCACAGAGCAGCTCATTCACAGGCTTTGCAAATTGCAACTGTATGTCAACTCATGCAAATGTCATATCATGTTAATTGAAAAATGAGGATCAGATTATATTCGACTTGAATTAAGTTTCATATAGTTCGAGCTTTCCACTTCTTCTTAAACAGATGATAGGACTTTAATGATATTCACAAATATGCCTTTTTTAATTTCTATTTGACTTGAATTAAGTTTCATATAATTCGAGCTTTCCACTTCTTCTTAAACAGATGATAGGACTTTAATGATATTCACAAAAATGTCTTTTCCAATTTCTATTTGCTGCAACTTTCAACAATGTGATAACATGTACCTGAGTACTTTGGTCATTGGTATTTTCTCATTGAAAAATTATAGGTAAAATATTTCTTGGATGAACATGATTTGACTGACTTTTAAATATAATCTGCATTTACTTGTTTCTCATTTTCATAGGGTTTTCTCTAGAACTGTAAATTGATATTATAGGGAGCAGATAATACACAATTTTAATTCTATAAAACTTTGCATCAGAATGTAAAAATCTTACACTGAAGAACCATGAAAATTCTGTATATATTTTATATTTGTTGATATAGATGTGATTTAGATATTCCCAATACCTTGAAGCGAATATGGCTACTATCAGATGGAAATTTGGCAAGAAGGTGCAAGGACATGGAGTTACGGCTCATAGGTTGACAGAATCTTGGGGTCACATAGAAATTAGCTGAATCACTTATGATCATGTATGATCATTCTCTTTCTTGGAAGCCCTAATTACTGCACTGCGTGAATTTGATATTTGATGTTGAAGGTTTCCATTCTCCTTCTGTGCCTGTATTTGAATGTCTAGATCGGGGTTCAAATAGAAATGCTCTATTAGGCACTAGTTGAAAATACTTGATATATAATGAGCTTGGAGTCTCAGTTGTCAAGAAGCGAGTTAAGAAAAACTGACACAGCTATAGGATTGGGTTATGCTGAAATGGTATCAAGACCGCAATGATTAGGGTTGAGAAGTTGAGTTTGCTGATAAGCATATTCATTCCTGCACCAGATAACATTTGAAGTACTATACTATCTCTGAGAATGTCTACTACATTTTGAGTGTATCTATGGAGATAGTTGTCCTAATTTGAACTTGACTAAAACATCTCTTAGGCAATCTGACTCCAATGCCCTATGTTTCTTGAAAGTGACTCATTTATTTAACCAATGTACTTGCACCATCAACCAAACTGGGAGCAACATCGCTTTACATTAGCCTTATATTATCTTTTTGCTATAATTGCAAGAAAGAATCATTGAGTTTTTGTTTCATTCTCTTGCTTCGATCTTTCAGGTGCAGGCTGACAACCCAGATGGTCTATTTAAAATCCTCTCAAAGTCCTTCCGATTCAGGCCACAGTTCTAGTGTATTTATATGAATGAAGTAGAGGCAATGACTCCCAAGAAAATTTTGACAGAAGAGACGCTGATATTTTTCTGCTCAAAGATTGATTATTTTCCTCCTCTGTATAGGGAAAACTGCAAGGATTTCTCATTCATTGATTTTTTTTTCCCATTGAATTAGTTGCGGTCCATCTTTTGTGCCCCTCTTGAGACTCTGCGGTATTGTTCTAACATTGAGCTCATTCAGCAAATAGAGGATGTAGAGAGCTGTAAGAGGTACATCCTCTGCTATTCAAAGGATTCAATTCATGTGAAGATGTTACACTGCCTACTTTGTATCTAAGAAAGCTGTAAATGCATTTGCTTTGCGTCAGGTCAGTATGAAGTATGGTCATACAGGTGTTACATCTTCCAATTCTTGCAGTTTGTTTTCATATGATCTGAGCTAGATTATGTTAATTTTTAGGGTTTTGGGACTTGATTCTCTGCCTTATTTCAAACAGTACATGCACACTCCAGAGAGGGAGGGAGGGTTTAATGAAATTAATTCAGTGGGGATGTACTAGTGAATTTGTTGTATGTACAAGAAAAAGCACCAGAGGGTTTTTCTGTTTTAGATATAATGCCTTGGCTAAAACCAAATTCTGCAACATATACGCACAACGAGTGAAGAGCTTTAGCTTTTTGATGCATAAACTTCATAGTTGAGCATGTCAAACCGAAGGGTTTCTATTTAGGATAGCGCTCGTCATGATTTTTGATGCGTAAACTTCTTAGTTGAGCAAAGGCTGCGGCATGCACACATATACCAAATTATCAATGAGTTTTAGAGTTGTAATGCATAAACTTTGTATAGTTTAAAGCATGCTGAATAGAATGGTTTCTGTTTAGGATAGTGATTTTGGAAAAAGCAGAGGCTGCAACGCATGTACTACCAAATTGTCAGTTAATGCATAACTCTGTACAGTTGAGCTGCTTGAGCATGTCGAATGAAGCTAGGTCGTCGGTCCAAACGTGAGATATAGCATAATTTCACAAAACTACCGTCATAAGCTTTGGGGATTTGCACAAAACTCCAATAATATTATCAGTGAAAAATCATGAACTTTAAGCACTGAAAAAATATAACAAAAATTTATAAATTTGTTGAGAACGATGTTAAGGACTTTGGTAAAGGTCCAAACTAACTTGGGCTTAGAAGGAGAGGATAACATCGAAGATGTATGAAGTACATGAGAAGAAAATTATCCAAACATGTCACAATGTAGCACATAATAACCTACCGTCATCAAACTGTCATGGAAACATGGTAGGTTAGCGTAAAATTCATGATAGTTTTTCTCTAGTAAGACTACTTCTTAGAGTGCCCTGCCTGCGTCCGTTTCTTACAAAACTATGCTTATCGATCACACACTATTAAACTGACACAGTCTACGTGATAAATTTCCATATGCTCTCCAGTCATAAAATCAACTGTAAGGAGAGTCCAATCATCCATAACCTCCAAAAATAGCTAAAGCATATAATCTTTATTCAAACACTCACATTAAATCAGTTTTCTCAGTTCACCATACTCTGCATCAGACACACCAAGAACCATAAAAACAACCAATCTAAACGCAAATCAAACCTCTACTCCATCCTCCTAGGAGAGACAGAAGCAAAAGATCCCTGAGGAGAGGCCGCTGACGCAAAACCCTGAGGAGCAGGGAGAGCCTTACGAGGCGGCGGCGGCTCGAGAGCCAATGGCCTTGTCGTGCCAGAAATATAGCCCTTTCTTGTGCCTTGCGCAGTGAAGAGGAGGCGGAACGTCCATCCGAGGACGTCGGGGACGAGGACGCGGTAGAGGAGGAATATATCATACCAGCTTGGGTGCTTTACGTATGCGTTGCCTTTGCATGCACCCGAGACTAGGAGCTTTGCGTATTCTTCAACTTGGCTGCTTCCAATGGGTACCTAAAATATGAATGTAACAGATGTATTTGTAATTTCAAGTACTCTGTTATGTGCTTTTAACTCCCGTGGTTGGATTACTCTCCACTGTGAATGCAACCATAAGTCCAAACATAGTGAAAAGGAATTTGTATGCTTTTTGAAGAGGGAAGTAATTGCATAGTTTATTCATTCAAAAGTACCTTCTAGGTTATTGTTCAAGCTTTCAATGCAAAAATGCTTAGATGGGTGTTGACACCATGAGATACAAAATTCCATGAATCACATGGTAATAAATAAGGGAAAAAAAATTACAAAATTGAATACATTCATCTATACTATGTTTTTTGCAGGAAAATAGCATTATTTATTAAACTTCACAAAAAACCTTAACCTACATAAATTTGTTGTGACATTTCCATGTTTGATTATGAGTAGGTTATTTATTAGAAATATTTTCAATTACACAACGCCATTTTCTTACCATATATAATATTATTTCCTGCAAAATAGGACAGAAATAAGAAGTTCTTTTTCTAGTTTTCATAACAATGGTAATAATAGTAGTAGTATTAGGTCTACTTTTTGAAGAAAATTGCCGTAAACAAACGGAAGTGTGAGAAATAAAAACAACACATCCTTGTGGTCACACTAGTATAAATTAGTGTATAAAGTCTTACCCTTTTTATCGTGCAACATAACCGCAGAAGATTAAAAACAAAGTATACGATTTAATTACCTCTCTATCTTCCCTCCATTGCATTTCTGCTCCCTCCTCAAGCATAAACCTCCCACTGCTCATCTCACTACCAATCCATCCATGAGTTGCTATTGTGATTCCGACATCATCTTTCACTTCAAACCTCAGTGTCTCATAGAAGTTGATCACAGCTGCCTTTGCTGCCTAACAAGTAAACAAAAAGTTTATATATTAAGATTTGTATTAAATACATACACTAAATGGGATTAAGCAGCAAAGGACTTGAGTGCCCCATTATTACGCACGGCATAAAGGCTCATCCTCGGCATAGGCAACCAGCTCTCCACAGATGCGTTAACAACTATTCTCCCATGGCTTTGCCTCAAGAAGGGCAATGCAACATACGTAGGATATACATTGCCCCAAAAATTGATATCCTGACGCAAAAATTAATGGTATACGTTAAAAGTAAATTGACGAAATTTGATTAAATAGTGAATATTTGACTCATTTCTTTTTCTAGAAGTTGATATCCTAGTAAAGAAATTGATGTAACATATCGAATTAAAGTCATGATTTTGATTGGTCTTGTTTGTTTTTTAAGTAGCATATATATTGAAGAAATGTAGTTCTTTCCTTTGGGAGATATGCTGTTGATTGACCCTATTCTTAACAACATTGCATTATCGAGAAAGAAAGAGGATTTTATAAGAAAAATAAAAGGTATGTTTTGCAACTAACATACCATGAGATGTGGGAACACTGAAGTATCGATAGCATCCTCAAAGAAGAAGCTGTGTCCAAGGCTCGCAGTGTTGACAAGATGATCCACTTTCAGAAGCTCCATCAAGAAGAAATAAATTGAATTAAGGACTTGATAACACGTTGTAGCTTAAGAAAGTTTTGTAAAATTAATAAATGTGCCACATAAATAGCTGAAAGTTTCCCTTGAATATTTTTACTCTCGACATTTTAAAAGCTGAAGACTATATAACAAACTTACGAAATCATGCATGATTTTTCTGGAAATATATGCAATTATTAATATGACTGTGAGTTACTTAGACCATTTATTATCTGTTAATAAAGTAAGGCTACTTTCAAAAGTTTGGAAGTTATGAAGAATTTGGCTAGGATGAAAGATTTAAAATGGCTACAGCTTCTCTTAGATAGAACAAGATAAAGCCCATAGAAGAAAGAAAAATGTGAACTTTAAAGGTCAAAGTTTTTTTTTGTCCCCATTAGTTAAAAAAACTAATTGAACTAATAAACAAGGGGCAAACATTACTATAACATTTACAGTTTTCAACCTCTCATAAAGCTTTAAAAAAAAAAGCAACATTTTGAAAACAGGTGCATGCTTAATTGAATAAGCAATTAATTAAGATGATAGAGATTGAGAGACTCACGGCGGCCAAAATAGCTTACTGTGTCCCCGATGAATCTCCTGCAATCCTCTTCTTTGACAACATCAGCAGCCATAATGAGGACATGCTTCGCTCCCAAGAGCCTGCAATTCTCCCTTATCCCTCTCAGTCTCTGTTCTCTCCTCGCAACCAAGACCAAGTTCGCCTTCTTCTTAGCGTACTCATAGGCTATTTGCTGCCATTTTGATATTCATATGCAGTCAACAAATTTTCCTTTATTTTTCCCAAAAGTCTGGAATTAATTAGCTAGGTGCATATGTGATAATTAAGAGACTTATCACTAAATTTGATTAACGCAATATGAAGTGAATACGAATAATCAATGGAGAATAAACTCTATAAAACTTTAAAAAACAATTTTATCTCATCGATCATATATATTGTTAAATGATCGGGTTAATTTCATAAAACCCCGTGAACTTTGAGGAATTATGCCCCTCCTGAACTTCGTTTATCTCACGAGTCGAATCAATAATTATCAAATCAAGTTTCATACTTTTGTTTTCCTTCGCTTCTCACAAGTGAATAGGTGTATGTACAACTAATGGCCACGGGTCGGTGGTTTATATACCTCGCCGATGGCGGATGAGGCACCGGTGATGACGACAACCTTGTCCTCCATGTTCTCCTTAAAGAAGCTGTGGAAGAACCACTCCACAGCATGCAGGAAGGTGAGGGTTGGCCAAGCAAACGCCAGCATCACCATGCTCGCCGGCGGAACCACAAAGTTCATCAAAGAGTTGAGCAGATCCATCGCAGACCGATTGTTGCAGTACGTACTCCCAAGAAGAAACTAATTAATTGGAGAGGATGATCGATCAATTTAGGCGAGGGAGGGAGAATTGAAGGCCGGGAGATCGAGAGCAAGAGTTCTCTTATGAAGCGAAGCAAGTGATCAGGAAGGGAAGAGATAAGAACAGAACAGAAGGGGGGTGTGGGGTTTGGTGTGGAGGGAGGGAGGGAGGGAGAGAGAGAAATGGTGGTGGTGGCACGTGAGCCAGGATGCATGCATTGCACACGTCGAGCGCTCGGAGGGGGAGGTGGTGACAGATGGAGGGTCTTGTTTTGGGAGCTTCTGAAGTTGGCGGTCCGCCTAATATATCAATGTGTGTAATTAATGCTCGGATATACATGTGGTAACGTAATTCCTATTTCCATTGGTAATTTGTTTAGGTGGTTTTCTGCACCCCCCCACCCCCAGTTTTTACCGTACGTGATTAATCTGCGAGGAGAATTTACTCGCGATAACTGATCCCATCGACGCGCCTCTGGATTAGAAAGTGGTGAAACGGGCCAACCGATTAGTATCTGTTGGTTGGGAGCGAGGGAGCGCCCACTTAGCCGCGGAAGCAAATCAACCCGAGAGAGAACAAGCAACAAGTAATAACGAATACATACATAAAATAATAAGTAAATGTGAGGAGATAAATTTACGTGGTTCGATAAACTTGTCTGCGTTTACGGGAGCCACATAAATAATTTCTTATTTGAACACAAGAAATTACAAACTTGCAAAGAGGATCTCAAACTTGAGATCTCTCAAAAATATCGATCACTATAGAATTGCTACAGTACCGCGTGTGATTTATTCAGCTGAATAAATCACCACCTATAATACCCAACTCTTGAGAGGGTGATGTGATTAGTATTGATAGATTTGATTGGAATACTCATACCACCAAGATGCATCTTCTTTTCGGGAACCTAACTCTTAGAAACTCCAAAGTTAAGCGTGCTTGGCCTGGAGAAATTCTTGGATGGGTGACCCCCTGGGAAGTTTTCCAGGGAACGCGTGAGTGAGGACAAAACGTGCTGAAAAGACATATGGTGGTTTGTGAGGCCAGTCCATCAGATCTAATAGCGTACCGACTCCGGGATTCCGGGGCGGGGCGTTACAAATGGTATCAGAGCAAAGTCAACCGGAATTGTGAGAGCTAAGTGCTATGCGGCGCAAAGTGCTACGTCAAGAGGGCGGGAGCCACCTCTTGAGGCCGTAGGAGCCACCTCTAAAATCTCACACGGATGGTACGGTCTTGGATGATATGATTTGGCATAACGAGGACGTTGTGAGTTTAAGTGGGGGAGATTGTAATACCCCAACCCTTGAGAGGGTGATGTGATTAGTATTGATAGATTTGATTGGAATACTCATACCACCAAGATGCATCTTCTTTTCGGGAACTTAACTCTTAGAAACTCCAAAGTTAAGCGTGCTTGGCCTGGAGAAATTCTTGGATGGGTGACCCCCTGGGAAGTTTTCCAGGGAACGCGTGAGTGAGGACAAAACATGCTGAAAAGACATATGGTGGTTTGTGAGGCCAGTCCATCAGATCTAATAGCGTATCGACTCCGGGATTCCGGGGCGGGGCGTTACACCACCCAATCTCAATTTCAATAAATCACCGTAAGCTTTCTTAAAATCCTGCCACCACAGTTTCTCCCTTCTGAAAAATCGTGAGATGAAGCCGCTCTGCTCAATCCCACTCGTGAACAGGGTATCTCCAGCTGGCTCCAGTTGGCTCCCACCACGCAACAGGCGAACTCACCCTCGCCCGCAGGCGAGCTCCCTCGCCTCACCTCTCCAGGCGAGCTCTCTCCACGAAAGGCGAGCTCGAGCTCGTTCGCCTCTCTACGCCAGCAAGGGAGGTCGCCTCTCCACGCTGTAGGCGAGCTCATCGCCTCTCCACGCTCGTCGCCTCTTGATAATCACATTTTATTATAATTTTGTACCATCATTATCTATTTTATATGAATAAATATATCACTAATAATAGTTTTTATCTTTATTTGCAGGTTAGTGAGGAATAAAAGCCCAATATCTCTTCTCTTAATAAAGCCCATGAATTAATGAAAAACACAAGCAAAAGACCAAAAAGCCTAATAATTATTCAAACAAAGAAATTGTGGAAGAAGCCCATGAAGATTAAGCTCAAAAAGCCAAAATATCATTTCAACAAAATGCCAAGGGAGCTCTTGGCATATATGCGGACCTGCTGCAAATGTGTGAGTTTTTATTTTTGAAAATCATGAAGAAAGCCCATGAAGCAAATCAAGAAGCCCAATGGAAAATCAACAAGCAAAAGGCCTAAGAATCCAAGCCTAAAAGCTCAAAGACTAAAAATGATTCCTTAGGGCTTAAGTCTTCATCTAATGACTCTCATTCATTGTTGTTTACTATAAATAGGGGTAGAGAGTGAGGGGTTGAGGGTGAAAAATTTTGTAACTTCGTTTGGAGAGGAGAATTAGTCTTAATTGAGAAGACCTTCCAAAAATTGTAACTTTTTGTTACAATCAATAAATTTTTTTTTACCACATTAAATTTTCTTCTCTTTATTTGATGATAATGATGGAGATGAAGATCAATTTGAAGAGTTGTTTTTATTTTATTTTTCTCTTTTATTTTTTATTTATTGTTAGTAATTTCTTTCTTAGTGCTTATTAGTTTAGATTTATATTCATGTCTTGTAGAGTAGATTTATTTTTTTATCTTTATTTTATTTTATATTTTAGTTTGTAGAGTAGATTTATTTTCTTAAATTTTTATTTCTTTTACAATTTAGTTAGATGGGCAAATTTTCAAAATCACACTTTTTTGCCATTTTATATAGCAAAACTGACCCTTATGAAAATATTCAGCAAAATCGACCATTTTCTTCTAAAAAGGGTTGGTTTTGCTGTTGGAGAAATTTTACGAAATACACGAGACTGCTAGTCCCGTATATTTTGACCCAACTTTGAATTGCATGGGACTAGCAGTCCCGTGCAATGGATTCCTTTACTCATGCCCCCCTCGTTTCCTCATTTGCTTCACCCGTGACTCCCTCAACCCCCTACCTCATTTGCTTCACCCGTCAATCCCTCAACTCATACCATCTCTCTTTGTTGGCCTTCTTGTTTTGATGATGTTTAACAAACAATTTACCACTAATTTTGTTTGTCTAGTATTTGGGTTTTCTTATTTATTATAGACAAACAACGTTGTTGGAGGATGGATGGAATTACGCTTCAATGATCATATCCAAAGGAGGTTGGCGGAATGTCGGTGAAGCCTTTCAATTCAAAGTTATAGATCAAGTTCAAGCTTCATCCGCGAGATTACCAAGTCAAGCTTAATTGAAGATCAAGATTGCTTGGGTAATTTAGTTTAGGAGTTTATATTATGTGTGTTAGTACTTTAAGCTCAATCATATACACACATACATGTTTTGGTTTTTGTATATATATAGTTATATATATACATATGTTTTGGTTTGATAGTTTTCAAGTTTTACTATGAAACAATTGAATATAATTAGAAAACATATTTTTGTTTTATATTTATATGCATATATATGATTTCATCAATATTAATTTTAGTTAGTTCAATGAAATCATGTTTTAGTGCATTATATGTGTATTTTGATAAAATACTACATTCATTATTTATAGACTTCATAACAATAGTTTACATCTTTCTTTAAGTCTATAAAAACATTTTGTAAAGTTTTAAAAGTTGGTTTAGGTCAAAACATGAAACTCATGTGTTTACATTTTTATGTTTTGGACTATTTTGTAAAATGATGATATTTTTCATTTGGGAAACCTTTTTTGGAAACCAGTCATTGTAGCATGTTTATTATCATGTCTACAATCATTCCCCAAAGTTTTATATTTTTGGAATTTATTTGATATTTTTAAACAGTGTTTTAAAATTAGCAAATCAGATTTTTATGTATCAGTTATCGGTCGACCGCATCGGTCGACCGTCCCTATTTTCTTTCGTCAGTGGGCAGCAGAGAGTTTGTCGGTCGACCGCCGCGGTCGACCGAGAGCTCAAAATTTCCATCGGTCGACCGCACCGGTCGATCGAAGAAGTCTCTGCGCGTTTTCTCCGTTTGGAACCTGGATCGCGGTCAACTGCGAGAATTTCCAGTCGACCGCCAATGTGACCGTTGGTTCCCAACGGCTATTTTCTGAGCTGATATTCTGGGGCTGTTTTTGTCATTTGCTTGGGGTTTTTGGCTGAGGTTTTGGAGGCTATAAATACCCTCTTTGATCTCAGTTCTCAAGCAAGCTAAGAAGTTTTTAAACAAGGGTTTTAAAAAGAGTGTAAGCTTGTTTAAGGGTTTGGTTTAAAGCTGTTTTAGCTTTCACAAGTGGAGGAGATTATCTTCTTGTTTGGGCCTCAAATCTCCATCTCTCCATCTTGATCTATTGAGAAGTTTTCTAAACTCTACTCTAGCTTTTATTTATTACTTGTTAATTATCATTTCTATTAAAGCTAGTTTTATATTAAGTTTAGATTTGATTTTATCTCATTGTTACACACATCCACTTGAGCTTAATGTATTTGCATACATAGTATATTAGGGTTGTGAGAGATTGTAATATTGAGTTGTGCTTAATTGAGTTCTCATCTATTATAGAGAACAAATTTATATTTGTTACATTGTGAGTGTTGTAAGGTTTTCGGTGAGCTAGAAAACCGAGTGTGTTGTGAAGTTTTCGGTGAACTAGAAAACCGATTGTGAGGAGTGACGTTGATCGGTGAGCGTTAAAAACCAACACTGTGTGGTTGTAAACGTTATTCGGGTGAGCGTAGAAAACCCGGTTGTGATAGTGGATTTCTCCCCGGGAGTGGGGAGCGGAGACGTAGGACGGAAGGTCCGAACTCCGTGATCATATTGCTTGTTTGAGTTTGTCTTTGGCGTCTTTATTTTTGCATTTATCTTATATCGCCAATTGTGCATTGTTCATTATTTTATGATCCACTATCTAGTTCATATTGTTTACCCCTTGTGTTTGTTTCATATCCTTGCATATAATATATTATATATCTCTTTGGTAGGATATATCATCTTGTGTTAGTTTATATATCCTTGCACATACATTGCCTATATCTCTTTGTTAGGATATATCTTGTTGTTCATATTGCTTATCCTAGCTTATATTCTTGTTGTATTTCATACTTGCTAGGATAACTTATTAATTAATTTTAATTGGCATTTAAATCAGATTAGATTAGCATAAGACCCTAATCACCCCCCTCTAGGGTCTAACACTCTTGACCCCTCTGCTTCTCGTCCCTGTCTCGACGCCGCCGACCCCTACTAATCGAGTATTTTGACCACCGCCGCCGACCAAGCAGCTCCGACCAAGGTAATGTTGTTGTTTTTTGTTGTTGTTAATTTTGTTTAGCCATGAAATTTCCTTTTAGTTGAGATTTGGGATTATGGTTGAACCATGAGTATTGTGGTTTAGAATTAGGGCTTTTTTACTTTTGAGTTGAGGTTTGGGAATATGGATTTAGTTGAGATTTGGGATTATGGTTTTTGCTTTTGAGTTGAGATTTAGGATTATGGTTTTAGTTGAGATTTGGGATTAGGGTTTTTTGTTTTTCAGTTGAGATTTGGGATTAGGGTTTAGTTGAGATTTGAGATTAGGGTTCAACCATGATTAGGGTTTAGACATGAATAATATGATTTGGGATTAGAGTTTTTAGCCATTATTTGCTTTGCAGTTGAGATTAGGGTTTTAAATTTGACTTTAAATTAAGATTAATATTTCTAGTTATAATAGATTATTTACATATGATGGATTGTTGATTTTTAGTTTCGATGGCAAACTCTATACTCATTATTTGCTTCTTCAATGGGAGCCTCAGCGTCAGATTGAATAGTATGCCGATATATGAGGGAGGTTCTAGAAAAATATTTATGCTATCTAAGTCATTCAATTTTTATAGAATGATGAATGAAATACACAGAGTTACGAAAATTAATAAAGCAGAGTATGCAATTAACATGTTCTTCAATCGTCCGATAAATGAGAGTAGAACTATTGCTGTGGCGATTACTGACGACGAGGAATTGAATGACATGAAATAATTAGTGGAGAAGCAAGTGTCAATTGGGTTGTTCATTGAGAAGTATCCGATTTAAGAATTTGCCCAAGTTTCATGACTTCAAGGAGAGTTTTCTCGGATGCTGGACTTAGACAATGAGTCGAGTGGTTTTATAACATCTCCAAGTCAAGAGCCATGGTTTTAACTACAATATTTAAGTGGGCATTCTATTGGTGGGACGTCAAGTACTATATTTAACGACGCTTCGGGCTATGTTACGGGTGATCTATCGGCCGGATCAATTGTAGAAGAAGAAGTAAATGATAACTCAAAAAATATTGAAGAAAAAGGTGTGCAAATTGATAGCATGCATGTGGTAGTTGGAATCAATGATGATTCTCGTCGGATGGAACAATTTAATGTTAACAATGATTATGTAGAAGCTGAAGATACGTTACCCGACGAGTTTCATAATGAAGATTAGATAAATACTTCACAAGCTAAATTTATTGATGTTGGTCCAAATTTTTAATGGCCGGAGGACATCACTTTTAAAAAAGGGGACCTATTCGAGAGCAAGGAAGTATTGATCTTTGCAGTTCGAGAATGGTCTATCAAAAATCGGGTCAAATTCAATCCTATAAAAACTAATACAACCAACTACTATGTAAAATGTTATTTCAACGAGAAGAATGAAGTAGAGCATGCAAATGAGCAAGATGAGAGAAACAGGAAATGTCCTTGGTTGCTAAATGCAGCTGTGAGGAAATCATCAAATGGGCAATTTATAATATCTAGATATTGCGAGCTTCATACATGTTGCAATCCGTCAGTGGATGTCGATGATTATTCTGCATCTTCCTCTTATATATGTAAGCTAATTATGCCTGAAGTTAGAGCTGAACTTGATCTAAATTCAAGTCAGATATTTCAAAGGGTATATGATATGCGGGGCATTAAGATATCTAAATATAAGGCATATGATGCAAAGAGGAAAGCGTTGTCTAAAATATTTGGAGATTGGGAATAATCTTATGAATTATTTTCATAGTATCTTGAAGCTATAAAGTGAAATAATCCGGGCACTGAATATAAAATATTTTCTGAAGAGATTGCACCGGGGATGGAGAGGTTCACTTGAGTATTTTGCGCATTTGGTCCTGCTATTAAGGGCTTCACTTTTTGTCGTCCGTTATTGAGCATTGACGGTACGCATCTATATAGCAAGTACAAAGGCGTGCTTCTTGTGGTGACCGGTGTAGATGCAAATGGTGGTTTATTTCCTCTATCATTTGCAGTTGTGGAGGTAGAGGATACTTCTAGTTGGAAGTGGTTCTTTGAACTTATATACAAGTGGATTCCTAGTGTCCGTGTGCCCAAATTAATTACTTTCATCTCGGATAGGATGAAATGAATTATAAGGGCATTACATGAGGGTTTTGGTGCACCACATCACCATATCGATATTGTTTAAGGCATATAAGAGATAATTTCAAGAAAAAGCACGGTAAGATTAATTTGCAAAATCTTTTGTGGCAAGTTGGGTGTGTAACTGATACATTAGTGTATGAACATTATAGAGAGAAAATTAACTCTTTATCATTCGATGCAAATAATTGAACTGAACATAACTTGAAGCCTTAATTCGAGCATCAATGGACATTATATAAGGATGAGGGTGTACGGTTTTGCATGATGATAACTAATTGCTCCGAGAGCTTTAACGACGTTCTTAAAGGAGCACGAGCTATGCCAATTCAATCATTAGTTGCAAGAACGTTTTATAAGCTAAACTCATACTTCAACAAAAGGTGTGAGGATGGCGTAGACTGGACAACGCATTACACACCAAAAAATGAGTCTATTTTATATAGAAGAATTGAGGCAGCAAGATTATGTCAAATTACTGTATTCAATGACAATGAATGGTAGGTACAGGATTATGACGATATCTACACCGTTAAACTGTTTGATGTTGATTGCACTTGCACATGTAACATACTACAACTCCAAAAAATACCTTGTACACATGTTCTTGTGGCTTCTTCCAATCAGCTGGGTGGTGCAAGAATTCCATATAATCGGTATTATTCACCATGGTATTTAACAATTCATTACCGAAAGATATATAGTAAGACTTTTTATCCACCCGATGATAGTCAATATTGGCCCAAATATACTGGACCACGACTAATTCCACCTCAATATAAGAGACAAGCAGGTCGACCACGATCTGTGCAAATTAGGGGAACCATGGATCAAGGATGAGAAGGAATTTTCAAGCATAAAAAATATAGTCTTTGCAAACAACCAGGACATACTCGACCTCTTTTTCCAGCTAGACCCAACAGATAGCAATTAATTAGTAATAATGGACATATTCAAATTGTGATTTTAATATAGAAACCATAATTAGTTGTAAAACCCCGATATTTTCAATGATATATTAATATGAGATCAATTATGATATATGGATAGTTAGTATGATGAATATTATTTAATGGTATATGAGTATAATATCATGTGTTTTGAGTATGAACGAGTTCATACATGAGAGAGAAAAGAGTCGAAACATGCACAATGGACAAACTCATGAAAAACTGGAAATGCCTAGTCCGGTCGACCTCCACGGTCGACCACGAAACCTACAGAGAATTTTTTCTCATGTTTTGAGTTGGTTTCGGATTTCTAAACTCATATTCATTTTCCCTGATATATATATATATATATATATATATATATATATATATATATATATATGAGTTTTTCATGTTTTTCTCAGTTCTCCAAAGAACCCTAACAGCCACCAAAATCCCCAAACCCTAGTTTGATTTCTTGGAGAAGATTGGAGGCTTTCGAGCGTGATTTTTCTTGGTTTTTGGCTTTTGGAGTGGAAATCTCTTTCAACCTTGCTTCTAAAATGTTTTTTGACAATCTCAGGCGAGTATCATCTCTCCTAATCCCCCTCCTAGTTTTCAAAACATTTTTAAAGAGATTTAAATATGTTTTGTAGAGCCTAAATGACTAGATTATGAATAAAAGACAACTCGTTTGTATTATATGTATAAGATTAGGTCTTTTCATGCTAAAAAGGTTAAAAACGAATTTTACAGATGTAATTAAGACTTGAAGATGATTTTTAAAATGTGGTTAATCTAAAGAAAGAAGTTGATTCATCGTTTTGAGCTTTTATGCATGTTTTAGGGTTTTGAATATAAATATAATGCATAAAATCATGGTTATATATGTTGATTTTTGTTTCTAGATATTTCTATCTGCTATAACATGTTTGTATGCATGATTCATAAAGTTTTTACCATGTTTGAATCACAAAAACACGATGTGAACACGACACACACAAAAATCTGGAAAAAAACTAGATTTTTGGCTCACGGTCGACCGCGTGCAGGGCAAAGACCTGGGTAGTCTATGGAGCCCATCGCAGTCGACCGTCACGGTCGACCGCTAGTCTGATGTTGGTATGTGCATGATTTTGGTTTGATTTCGGTTTTTCGAGCGTTTCTCTCGACCTTGTGTTGATTAACTACAATGTTAAAACTTGTTAAACACCTGGGATGATGGTGAACTTCAGATGTGGACTCACACACTGAGATATGTGCACTTAGGTTTAGTTTGTGTTAAATTAACACAATTTTGTCACAAGTTAAAATTTATAAATACACATGACTAGTATTTGATCTATCACGTATCCGGAAATAGGAAGATAAAACCTATTACCGCAGAACGATTGAGTAAGAGTATTACAATAGTATCGTTATTACATATATCCAGAATAGGGAGATAATGAATCCTATTGCCGTAGAGCGATTGAGTAAGAGCATTACAAGAGTATCGCTATAGCACAAGGTGATGCACACATAGATATTTGATCAGTTATAAGCTTTACTTCCATGATAGATTACTCGCGAGTAGGGTATTTCTTTTGAGATTTTGGCACACCCGTTATGGACAGTAGTTATATTCGAGTTAGTTTGGTTGGCATCCTCTTATATTAGAGCAGGCTACTCGGGTATAGTTCAAGATGAGATATTTATTCTTTATGTTGGAGTTTGGAGTATGTTTCCTTGGCTATTTGTTTTTCATTCATAGAGAGCTATATAAATGATTTGATATATGCATGTACTGACTCTATTTTCTTATATACTCCTACCATTTCCCCTAGGGAGAGATAGTGATAATCTTGCTAGTACTTTGACGCTAGTTGTTTCCCCTCTTTCAGGCAGTGAGTCCGGCACACAGAGAGTCGAAGGTTGATGAGACTTCCTAGTTGTCCATTTAGCTACTTATTATACTTTGTAGTTATTGCAGAACTCCACATGTAGTTGATTATTTTCAGACTCTAGATTGGTATTTTAGTTTAGAGTTGAGAGCTTTTGTGAGACTTTGTTTATTTGACTCATTGTATTTGAGATCCAGTTTATACTCAGAGATATTTCTATTCTATATCAGTTGGGCCCATTATTGATATTTATTATGCTTCTTTTGTGTATATCCAGTGTTACCTATTTCTATCTTTGCATGTATGTACCTTCACTTATTTATTGTTTTCACTAGAGAGATAGTGATTATGATGGTGAAACATATTGTAGCATGGTGGTTGGTGCTTGGCAGGTTTGACAATCCGAGTTTTATCTGGGACTACAGCCTTGTGTGAACCCTGGGGCGTCAGAGATGGTATCAGAGCTCTAGTTTCAATATCCTTAGGATCATCCCTGTGTCATATTGTGGAGTTAGGATAGAGTTTACTAGGGATCATGTATACAGTCCGCTAGGAATCCTTAGTATGAGTGAGGACGTACTATATATGTACGCGGAAAATCTAAATTTTTTTTATGATCTATTTGCTTTGAATAATAAAGCATGATATGAGATATATATGTGATATGATTTACTTATTGGTATATGTTATATCTTTCATGCTTGAGATCCTACATAATAAGCTTAATTTTGGAATTATAGATGTCAGGTAAAGGTCATGGACGCCGAGTTACTCATGCTCAGGGAGTTAAGCAGGATGATAGGGAGCCCGAGCCACAGCAGGCTCCGTAGTACTTAGTGGATCTCATAACGCCCTTGGCAACTTGTTTGGCGGCTATTGAGGAGCAATTAGCAAATCAGATTCGACAGGGAACTCCCATTCAAGAGGAGATACCAGAGAGGACACCAGTAGTTGCACCACCACCTCCAGTTGATGATGGAGTGGCTGAGCAGGAGGCTTGGCTTTGTTTGGTAGAGAGGTACCAGAAGTTGAAGGCTCTAGAGTTTCATGGTTCGACAGACTCCATTACGGCACACAAATGGAAGGAGGATGTAAGCAACATTCTGGACATGCTTAATGTGAATACTGTACAAAAACAAATGTTAGCAGTTTTTAGTCCTAAGGACGATGCAGGAGGATGGTATCGACTTTGTTTCACCCCAGAGCAGAAGATGGCTGTTTCGTGGGAGACCTTTATATATCTTTTTGATGAGCAATATGTTTTGGCTGCAGCGAAAGCCGGAAAAGAGTTAGAGCTGACTCGATTAGAGCAGAGGGTATGTCTGTCATGGACCTTGAGAGTAAGTTCATGTCATTGCTTAGGTTCACCGGTATGTAGCACACAGAGGAGCGTCAGGCTCAGATGTTCCTGATGGGACTTCGTCTAGGATTACGTCGGTACATAGTATCTCGGAGGTTTCGTTCAGTGCGGGAGGTGGCAGATGCTGCCATGGCTCAAAAGACAGATACAACCATATTCATCAAGGGCAAGGACAATGGTAAGTCAGGACAGTCCGAGGACAAAGGAAAGGGTAGGAGACTATTTGGAGGCTCAGGAGGACCCCATCAGCAGGGTAAGGGTCCGCATCAGTAGGGTCCCCATTAGAAGGGCCATCAGAAGGACCAGAGAGCGTAGAAGCAGCACCGATTTTAGGGAGCTTGTTACAATTGTAACAAGATTGGACATAGAGCAGCAGAGTACCGCAGTCACCCATAGCAGGCCAGCCGATCAGGACTCAGCAGTATTAGCAGAACAACGCTCAGGGACATGGTTAGGGCCAGCAGCTGAGGATTAAGCACCCTTAGCAATCCCGAGGATTGAGGGATAGGTTCGAGCGGTCCAGGAGACCCAGCAGAGACAGATGGCACCATTCACTCCAGGTGATGCAGAGCAGCAGACCGGTAGATTGTATGTAGTTGTTCCTCACGATCATGGCGCAAGCAGAGCTATGGTGGAAGGTACATTCTGTGTGAACTCCTTTCCAGCACGTATTCTTTTTTATTCTGGCACTTCGCATTCTTTTATCTCCTATGATTTTACGGTTATACTTCATCTTGTAGCTCAGCCGTTAGATTTTTCTTTATCTGTATCCACTCCATTAGGAGAGATGTCTCTATTAGAGAATGCACTTGTATAATCTTTAATTGAGAGGGTGATGTGATTAGTATTGATAGATTTGATTGGAATACTTATACCACCAAGATGCATCTTCGTTTTGGGAACCCAATTCTTAGAAACTTTAAAGTTAAGCATGCTTGGCCTGGAGAAATTCTAGGATGGGTAACCCTCCTGGGAAGTTTTCCAGGGAGCGCGTGAGTGAGGATAAAACATGATGAAAAGACATATGGTGGTTTGTGAGGCCAGTCCATCAGATCTTATAGCGTACCGACTCCGGGATTCCGGGGCAGGGCGTTACAAATGGTATGATACCTCTAGACAGGATCTGAAAAGGCATTTTTGGGATACTCATACCCTTGAGAGGGTGATGTGATTAGTATTGATAGATTTGATTGGAATACTCATACCACCAAGATGCATCTTCTTTTCGGGAACCCAACTCTTAGAAACTCCAAAGTTAAGCGTGCTTGGCCTGGAGACAGTAATTAAACAAAATTTCCATCATACTGCTCTGATACCCACTGTGACGCCCCAGGGTTCACACAAGGTTGCAGTCCAAGGTGAAATCCGAATTGTCAAACCTGCCAAGCACCAAACATCATGCTATGACATGTTTCACCATCACAGTTACTATCTCTCTAGTGAAATCAATAAATAGGTGAAGGTACAAAACAATCAAATAATAGAAGTAGTACAAAATCAGATATGCACAGAAGAAGTATATTAACAAATGAACCCAACTGAAATAGAATAAAAAACATCTCTGAGTCTGAAATACATCTCAACACAATGAGTCAAATAAAATCTCACTAAGGCACTCAGCTTCTTCAAAATGAATACAACTCTAAAGTCTGACAATGAACATAACTATATAGTGGAGCTTCAGCTACTAAAATTGTGTGATGGAGACTATGCTAGAACTTCGTCATCATGCGGCTCTCCGAAACTCTGATCGACCTAAAAGAGATAATTAAATAAAAAAATAACAACAAGAGCGTCAGAGCGCTACAGAAAGATCACCTCCATCCGCCCCCAGGGGAATGGCGGCTAGATGAAGTGAAGGCTCTATCTATTAAGCATAGTCTATCTATATTATTTTACCCATATATAATGGAGTTAATATTTAGACACCTACAAGACGAGACGTAGTACGTCGAGCGAAATAATCCAAACAAGGAAACCCTCATGTATATATCATATGTCTTAAGTTGTAGACACCTAAACATTAACACCGAACTAGAGATAAACAATCTAAATGAATTCAATAATTAGAAACTCACAACACGAGACTGGTACATCGAGCGAAATAATCTAAACAATGAAACCCTCATGTATATACCATATGTCTCAAGTTGTGAATTCCTAACTACCAAATTTCAACTCTATGAATGAGAACAGCACTCAAAAGAAATATTCCAAGCCTCAACCATATACAACCAATGTCACAAATCTCGAACTGCATTCTCAAGTAGTTGGCGCAATTATAAGAGAAAATCATCCAACTCAAAAATCACCATAGGCCATATATTGTAGGCCACAAATCAAAGAATGTACCCTACTCGTGGGTAACCTAACATAGGAGTAACTACAACTGATAATATATATATGTGTTCATCTCTTTATGCAATAGCGATACTCTTGTAATATTCTTACTCAATCGCTCTACGGCAATAGGTTTTATCTCCCTATCCCGGATACATGGAATGACGATACTTTTTGTAATTTCTTACTCAATCGTCCTGCGAAGTTTCATCTCCCTATCCCGAAAACATAATATGACGATACTTTTGAAATTTCTTACTCAACCGCCCTGCGGAAATAGGTTTCATCTCCCTATCCCGGAAACATAATATGACGATACTTTTGTAATTTCTAATTCAATCGCCCTACGAAAATAGGTTTCATCTCCCTATCCCGGAAAAATAATATTTGTTTACTCTTCGTATTTAGTATGTTAACACAACATAAATTAAGAGTATGTGTACATATCTCGGTGTGCGTGTCCATAAATAGTATTCACCATCATCTCAGGTGTTAAACAACTCATAAATGTTGTAATATAACAGTACAAGGTTGAGAGACTCGCTCAAATGCCAAAACAATCAAACAAAACATGCACAGGCTCAAAAGAGGTTGGCGGTCGACCGTAATTATGCAGAGGTCGACCGCGACAGGTTTTCAGAGTTTCCAAGGCTACTGCCTGGCACGCGGTCGACTGCCATTTAGGCGCGGTCGACCGTGGATAGATTTTCCAGACTGTGCAGGTTTCTGCACTGTGTTGAATTCATGTCGATTTTTGTGATCTAAACTAGTTTAAAACATGTAAAACTTGCATGAAAACATGACAACAGTAGATACATACTTCTAGAAACAATCTTAACATATATAGCATGAATATTTTCAACAAGAAACATGCTTAACCCTTAAACTTGCATAAAACATAAAACAAACTCTTGTGTTAATCAAATTAGGGTTTTTCCAACCTAATTACTCAAATTTATCTATCTAAATCATAGATTTTTAACATATTAAACATAAGCATGATTGCCAAACAACTTAGAAAATATATACATTTATTAAATTATATTTTTAACACTTAGGTATCACAAACCTAGGGTTTTCTCATCTTTAATCCACATACAAACTCAATTAAAAGTCAAATTAGGATTTAAACATGATTAGCACATGATTAACAAGATAAAAACGAATTTAAAAGCAACCCTAATGATTATGATCATATTTCTATTATAAACAGCAAGAAAAACATGTAGGTCTAACATTTATTTAAGATCTAACAATAAAAATCTAATCTTTTTCACATTAGATTAAGATCTAAGCATGTAAATATAAATTAAACTTCTAAGCTAGTTATTTAACTATGGGGATGGGTTTGGATGTAAGTGATCTTGCCTTAATCTTTTGTGCTAGCCTCTGAAATAATCAGCAAGCAAACCATGAGCATGAACAACCCGTTCTCCCTCGCCACACGTCGATAATCTCGCTCTCGTGCCGGTGTTTTGCTTCACAAAGCTCTCTAAACTCATAAGAAAAGGTCTAGGGTTTTTAAGGGGAGAAGGTAGCTGCTAGTATTCATAGATATGATAAAAGAAAGGAATTTTTGTAAAAATACATGTATTTATAGAGGCAAATCCGAAACAAACATGTTTGACCCGAACCAGGAAACCTAGTCAGACTAGGAAAATAACCTTCTGTATTTTGGCTGTAACTTTCTCATCCGACCTCGGAATGAGATGATCTAAGACTTGTTGGAAATCTGTTAAAGAGACCTACAACTTTGATCTTTTACACTTTTCTATATTCTCACTTTATCAGTGTATAAAATATAAAAACTCTAAACTGGTCATTATTCCTAGAATTTCACTCTTTTGGTCTTTGTTCATGTTTTATGCATTTGCATACATATTTTCACAAATATACATTACTTTGATCTCAAATCAATTCTTATCATACTCAAACATCAAAATATGTTATTTTTCACTATATAACATATTTATCATTATTTATCATAAAATATTTAAATTTACGGGGTTTTACATTTCCCCCCCTTAAAAGAATTTCGTCCCTGAAATTCCGTAATCGTATCTTAGAAATTAATAATATGAGAAAAGCACTAAGAGGGGATAATCCAGACAAGGAAACCCTCCCATACACATCTCATACCATTAATCCCCAGATATGAATCACTAGCAGTAGCTTAACAATATAAAATGTGAATACTCTCACTGGAGGAAACGTAGGTATGTCCTGAACGACATCCTGATACTCTAAGACAACTCCGGTCTCGCTCAAAACTGTACCCCGATCCCGTATCATCACCTCTTCGACGTATGTCAGAAATGACTCCGCATTCTGGTTACCCTATGAGGTTGCTACTATCTATACAATCCCAACGAATGCTCACAAGCGTACTATTTTAGCAAAACAGTTGATACTGATATTATAGGATGATAACCATTTCATACAAAAAATGACGTCAAAGTTCAACATCCACAAAACAACCAGGACAAAGATGAACTCAAACTCATTTATACTGATGACACACCTCCTACATATACTCTCTAATAGGGACACCTCCCTTAGAGGAGTAGAAACTAATAACAGAATATCTAAGCGATGTGTAACTAACTGAAGCCTATACATGAAGGCATGAGATATGAAAGAATACGAAGTTCCTAAATCAAACAAGATTCGAGCTGGATAAGAATTTACTACGAAAATTATGCTCGCACTATGATCATGTAGCGCGACTACATAAACTCTGCTAGTGGCCAGCGCCTGCTGCGCTGCTGGCGATGAAACACATGGGTCCATCCGACACTGATGAATACTCAGAATAGCGCAATTCTGCCCTTAGGCCCCTAAATCCTCAGAATAACTGGTAGTATATCTATCCTCCGATGTTGGCCGTAACTGCTGCCCTAAGATTATTGACCCTGATCTCTGTCATGCTGGTCTCCTGCTGGTGTACTATGACAATTCTTCACTCTATGTCCGATCTTGTTATAATTGTATCATGTGTCCCGAATTATGCGCTGCTACGACGCTATCAAATCATGTTGTGCTATCTTCTTATAATATCTTTGTTGATGATGGTAAAAATCCTTACCCTGCTGCTGGGGTTCTCTACATCCCATAATAGGCCTCTTGCCCTTGTTATTTCCATCATACTGGTCTTGATTTTATAATTAACTATAGGCATATCTAACAGCTTTAATCGGATTAGCTATAACTGCTTGTCGAAGAAGTAAACAAAATTTTCCCAAATAAGTGATATTCGCTACTCCTGTGAAAATCTGAAGTCAACAAAATTTTCTCAAATAAGTGATATTCGCTGCTCCTACGAAAATCTGAAGTCGTTGCTATCCTTTGCTGCCATTCTCCGGTGATGATGAAATTATTAGTATTGCCTCTTCATTAGGCATGATTGGTACAATTGGTGGTGGAACTCCAGAAAATGATACTGCTGACGAAAACGGATGTGCCTCTCACTCCTTGAGTATTACAAAATCTTACTGCAAATGGTTCTATAAAGTCGATCAGATACTATGGAGCCTGCTACGGCTCGGGCTCTGCTTTCCTAGCTCTCCGAGTGTGAGTTTTATCTCGACCACCTCCTCGTCCCAACATTTATAACTGTGACGCCCCAATCTCCAACATAAAGAATAATCATCTCATCTCGAACTATGTTCGAGTGATCTTCTCTAACATAAGAGGATATCAACAATTGCTAAAACAAAAATATATGCTGTTCATAACGGGTGTATCAAAATCTCAAAGGAAATACCCTACTCGCGGGTAATCTATCATGAATGTAAAGCTTACAACTGATCAATTATCTATGTGTGCATCATCTTGTGCTATAGCGATACTCTCGTAATGCTCTTACTCAATCGCTCTGCGGCAATAGGTTTTATTATCTCCCTATTCCGGATACATATAATAACGATACTTTTATAACACTCTTACTCAATCGTTCTGTGGCAAATAAGTTTCATCTCCCTATTTCCGGATACATATAGAACAACATTATTCATATGTGTTTATCAAATTAACTCATGTAGAAAGTGTGTCAATCTAACACAATCTAGCATACTTGCAGAAAATCTCGGTGTGCGCGACCACATTGAAGTTCACCAAAATCCCAGGTGTTTAACAATCACTAATATCATAGTCTATCATCATAAGGTCAAGAAATCCATTCGACATCCAAATTCCAACCCTTATAAACATGCACAGCCAAAAAACAAACTGGCGATAGTGGCACAGTGGAAGCGTGGTGGGCCCATAACCCACAGGTCCCAGGATCGAAACCTGGCTCTGATACCATTTGTAACGCCCCGCCCTGAAATTCCAGAGTCGGTACGCTATTAGATCTGATGGACTGGCCTCACAAACCACCACATGTCTTTTCAGCACGTTTTATCCTCACTCACGTGCTCCCTAAAAAACTTTCCAGGGGGTCA
Source organism: Asparagus kiusianus (assembly GCA_022839385.1). Lineage (NCBI taxonomy): Eukaryota > Viridiplantae > Streptophyta > Magnoliopsida > Asparagales > Asparagaceae > Asparagus > Asparagus kiusianus. The sequence continues at coordinate 315,010 of BQKN01065228.1, forward strand.
CCCATCCTAGAATTTCTCCAAGCCAAGCACGCTTAACTTTGGAGTTTCTAAAAGTTGGGTTTTCGAAAAGAAGATGCATCTTGGTGGTATGAGTATTCTAATCAAATCTATCAATACTAATCACATCACTCTCTCAAGGGTTGGGGTATTACATTGTAGGAGATGCATCTTCAGCTTGGACGAATCTGAGTTCGTGATTGATTTGATCGTGTTGCATATGTCTGAATTCAATGTGATTCTTGGTATGGATTGGCTATCTTCCTACCATGTGAGTATCGACTGTTTTGCGAAAACAGTCAGTTTGCGAGCATTTGATGGGTCTTAGTTAGTGGTAGCTACCTCCAGTGACAACCAGTTTGCGGAGTCATTTTCGGTATACGTAGAGGATATGATATTGCAGGATCAGGGCACAGATTTGAGTGAGATTTGAGTAGTCTCAGAGTACCAGGATGTCTTCTAGGACATACCAGAATTACCTCCAGTGAGCGAGGTCGAGTTTTGCGTAGAGTTGCTGATACGAGTTGCCGTGCGAGGACTCTTGATCGCAGAATTATCAAGAGTGGGTAGAGAAGAAAACGACAGAAGAACACAAGAGTTATAATTAGGGCGAAGGAAAATACCTTCTCTAGATTATGAGAATCAATTGGATTTATAAAATCTCTCTCTCACAATCTCTCTAGATCAAAGAACAACCTCCCTGCTCTCTTTTCTGATTACAATCTGAGTGCTAAACCCTAGAAAAGTAGTGTTTCTATTTATACTAAACAGAAATCCTAAACGGTGCAGGAAACAAGCCCAGGCCCATAACCGCTACGCGGTCGACCGCAGTGACCAAATCGGTCGACCGGCCAGAACGTCATTTTCTGGAAAATCGCTTACAGGGTTTTCAGTCGATCGCAGCGCCTACATCGGTCGACCGCTCTCAGTCCAGAGACACAGTCTGGGTCTGTACACTACGCGGTCGACCGCAGTGACACATGCGGTCGACCGGACAGAGCCCAAACTGTAATTCCTGCAGTTTGACGAATCCTTTGACTTTGCCGCCTCCAATGACCTCGTCCACGACTCCTCTATTCTATTCTCAAGATACCATGAGAATCATCTATTCTCAAGCTCCCATGAGGATCACTAAGCTCCCGAAGAGAAGATACACCTGTATCATGGGTCCCCCCTTTAGGAACTTGAAATCCCATTCAAGTTAGAACTTCAGCTGAGGGAACTCGCGAGGCCCTCCTTCTCTGTTGAACCACTTAGCCCTACTAGGAACCTGACCTTGACGTCCAATGAGAAACGACTCCTTCGTCCCCCGCCTCGTCGTGGTCGTCTTCCGTTCCAAAATACAATCTTCTTTCAGTGGCTCCTCTCCATCAAACCACAAGCCTTCAACATGCGGTAAGATCATCTTGTCATCACCTTCATCATCCAATAACAGAGGTTCAAACAACTTCAAGTACGCGGCATTGATCACCGAATACATGCTTAAGTAAGGCAGCAAATCTAATCGAAAAGCGTTGTCGCCAATCTGATCGAGAATCCGAAACGGACCATAACGAATAGGCTTCAACTTATTCCCTTCTCCTTTTAACCTCTTCTTACTCAATTTTAGCCATACCATATCGCCTTTACCAAAGTTACAAGGAACCCGATGTTGATCATGCTTCGCCTTGTATTTAGCCTGTGATTTCTTCAATTGAGCTTCAACCGTGGTATGAATATGTGCAATCTTCTCAAGAAATCACTGAGCACGTTGTCTTTCACTCCCCTCCTTACCGTCCACTGTGGCTTCACACGAAAACACAAGATCGAACGGGCTCGGTAGTAAAAATCCATAACAAGTCTCAAACGGTGACTTTTCGGAAGATCTATGAATCGCCCGATTAAAAGCAAACTGTAAATATGGTAAACTCTCATCCCAAGTCTTAGGATGCCTAGAATTATACCCCTGCAACATGTGCACCATAGTTCGGTTGACTACCTCCGTTTGTCCGTCTGTTTGTGGATGAAAGGCCGTGCTCTTCTTCAATTTAGTGTCCATCAAACTCCACAAAGAATCCCAAAAATGCCCGAGAAAACGGCTATCCCGATCCAAAATAATCGAACTCGGCAACCCAAAGTGCTTCCACACATGCTCAAAGAACAATTGTGCTGCACCCGCTCCCATCACGGTCTTCTTGCAAAGAATCAATATCACCATCTTGCTGAACCGGTCCACCACAACGTAAAAATAGTCATGCTCGTGCTTCGTAGTCAGCAACCCTCCTAGAAAATCCATAGAAATGCTCTCCTACGGCCTAGAAGGAACCGGTAAATGGTAGGTACAATCCCCTCTTCCTGTTAGAAGGCTTCGAAATACAGCATAACTTACACCCTCCAACATACTTGGTCACATCATCAAGCATCCGTAGCCAAAACACATGTCGTCGTAGATTGAGAAGCATTTTCTGAATGCCAAAATGCCCTTGCACACGCGAGGTATATACTTCCCGAATCCACTATAACCTATCACCATCCTCCAGAATGCATAGTGATGTCCCACGATACAACAAGCCATCTTCTCCAAGTGTATACTCCCCCCTTCGACCAGCCTTCACCTGCTCAAACACACTACCGAAGTCTCTACTGGATGCGTACAGCTGTACATACTCCAAAGGAACCAAGGGCTGAATACGCGTCGCCACCAATAAAGACCTTATCGGCGGACGAGATAAGATATCGACCAACTTGTTCGTCGCCCCCTTCTTGTACCTAATAATGTGTTGAAAGCCATCAAATAAGACATTCACTTCATGTGTCGTGCCTGCTGTAGCTTCGTCTGGGCATGTAAGAACTCCAACGGCTTGTGATCCGAATGCACGACCACCTCCTTCCCCAACAAGTACACCCTCCAATGCTTAATTGCTTGATATAGTGCATAGAACTCCTTGTCGTAGGTTGGGTAGTTCGCAACAGTACCCGAAAACTTCTCAGAATGGTATTCCACCGGCTTCCTATCCTGAATCAACACCGCGCCCATCACATAACTAGACGTGTCGGTCTCCACCTCGAAAGTCCGCTACAAATTCGGCAACTCCAACACCGGTGCCTCCGAGATCTTCCTTTTTAGCAACTGAAAAGCCTCCTCATGCGCCTCCCCCACTCAAACTAAACTTTAGCCTTTGTGAGGCCATGTAACGGTGCCGCATAAGTCGAAAAATGTCGAATGAACTTGCGCAAATACTGGAAAGCCCCCATGAAGCTCCTCACCTCAGTCACTGTCTTCGGCGTCGGCCACCTCGTGATCACCTCCACCTTGCCTGGATCTATCCTCCGCTCCCTACGATGAAACCGAGATACACCAACTCGTCCTTCCCGAACTCATACTTCTTCCCGTTGAGCTTCAGCTGTCCGTCCTGCAACACTTCAAATACCCTCTCAACATGAACGAGATGCTCCTCCCAAGTCCTGCTGTACACCAAGATATCATTAAGGTAAACTATCACAAAATCCTCTATAAAAGGTCGCAACAAATCATTCATAAGCCTCATAAAGGTAGCCGGAGCGTTGCACAATCCAAACGGCATCACCAACCACTCGAACAGGCTCTGCTTGGTCTTGAACGCAGTCTTCCAAGTGTCTTCCTCCCGAATCCTCACCTGATGGTAACCAGACTTCAAATCCAGCTTCGTGAAAAACCTCACTCCCTCTAATTGGTCCATAAGATCATCGATCTGTAGTAATGGGTAGAGATTCTTGATAGTTATCTTGTTGAGCACCCGGTAATTTACGCACATGCACCAGCCTCCATCCTTTTTGAGCACCAACAACACTGGTGACCCGCAAGGCGAACAACTTGGCACAATCACTCCTGTCTCTAAGAGCTCCTAAACCTGCTTCTTGATCTCCTCGGACTCCTATACTGATGTGCGGTATAGGCCTATGTTAGGTAAGGAACTCTCCCCGGTCAACATAATCCCATGCTCTACACCTCGACGTGGTGGTAGTCCATTGATCTCTGAAAACAAGTCCGCATACTTTGCCTTTAACCTTTCAAGATCTCCCTCCTGAAGCTTGCTCAAGGTGGACAAGCACATCCTACCCAGCTGCTCTTCATACGACCGAATGAACAATAAAACGAACTTCCTACCCGCATTCACCAACCTCTTAGCCTGAGTCACCGTCACCAAGCTCATCTCCTGTGGAAGAAATGCCGAACGAAAAATGAATTACTCGCCATCCTTGGTGGACGTATACTTTTAGGCTCGTCGATCATATACTGTGTATCTATCCCACAAATAAGGATTGCCCAAAATAACTTGGCAAACATCCAACGGAACCACATCGCATGTGACCTCGTCAATATACGACTCATGGAGTGCAAATCTGAATGAACACTGGTTCACCACACCCAATCCCGCCTCCTTCTGAATCCACCCTAATGGATAGGGCTTCGGATGCTTCACCGTCTTTAATCCCAGCTTCTGTACTAATGCCTCAGATATCAGGTTTTTCTGGCTTCCTGTATCTACAATAGCATCCACTAAACTGGTCTTGACCTGCAACTTCAGAACAAAAAGCTGCTCCCTCGGGTCGTCATCTTCTTTAGTGGCCTGCTTCCCCGCCATAAGGTTAAGACTGCTATTGGGTTCAGTCATCTCGAGAACCTCCTTCGGACCCTGTGCTATCACATACGCCTTGTTCTCCTCCTTCTTCTTTAACCCTTTTGGCTTCAGATGAGGATATTTATCCCAGCAACGATCAGCCACGTGTCCTGTTTGTTTGCAGTTATTGCATGTTAATCCTGCTTTCCCCGAGTCACCCTTCTTCTTCTCATCCTTAGATTGAGAGCCACCCGTCTTGCTCCCCGATGGTTTGGAATCCCCCTTTCTCTCATTGCCCTTCTTCTACCTGCCCTCAATGGCTATGGCCTTCACGCTCGCCTCTATGATTGTCTCAACCGAAAACAGCTTCATCTCCTTTCGGATGTAATCATTCAGACCCGCCATGTACTTCATGAAGATGGAGTACTCGTCCGTTGCGATGTTTAGAACCATCGCCTGCTGCTGGAACTCCGTCGTGTACTCTTGAACGGTCTGATTAAACTTTTGGCGCAAGCCATACTACTTATACCAACGCTCCTCAAGGAACCCCACTGGATAGAACTATTTCCGAAGTAGCTCTTTGAACTTGTTCCACGATGCCGCTTTCTTCTCCTGTTTGCAATAGGATTTCCACCACGTCAACGTGTGCCCTGAAAGCTTCAATGTCATGAACACTATATCTTGGACGAATATCCGTAGAGAGTGAAGTACATCTCCATACGTTCGATCCAATCATCAAGCTTCTCCACATTGATACTCCCATCATAAACAGGAATCTCAACCTTGAAGTCAATCTTCAGATTCTAGTAATTATTCTTACCCCCTTGATGTCCAACAGTCTTAACAATCTCAGTCTTCCCCTCTGAATCAGATTCCTCGTTCTCTTCGTCGGATTCGATGGGTTTCTTCTTACCCTTCGAAGAAGATTCCTCCTTTTTGTCACCTCCGTTGATGAGACCCACGAGTTGAGTAAGAGTCGTCCCGATCGTCTCAATCTGCTTCTCCATGGCATCAAGTCTTGCTGAATTATCTGCTTCAGTCATCTTCTCCTTCCTTAATTTTTGGACTCCCTCCAAGGAAATAAGAATCTCGCCAAGCTTTTTGTACTGTGAGCGAGTAAGGACCATACACAGGTCCCCCCTTCACAAGATCTAGGTGCTCTGATACCAACTTGATCCGAGTTGCCGTGCGATCACTCTTGATCGCAGAATTATCAAAAGTGGGTAGAGAAGAAAACGATGGAAGAACACAAGACTTATAATTAGGGCGAAGGAAAATACATTCTCTAGATTATGAGAATCAATTGGATTTATAAAATCTCTCTCTCACAATCTCTCTAGATTAAAGAACAACCTCCCTGCTCTCTTTTTTTATTACAATCTGAGTGCTAAACCCTAGAAAAGTTGTGTTTTTATTTATACTAAACAGAAATCCTAAACGGTGCAGGAAACAAGCCCAGGCCCATAACCGCTACGCGGTCGATCATAGTGACCAAATCGGTCGACCGGCCAGAACGTCGTTTTCTGGAAAATCACTTACAGGGTTTCTGGTCAACCGTAGTACCTACATCGGTCAATCGCTCTCAGTCCAGAGACACAGTCTGGGTCTGTGCACTATGCGGTCGACCGCAGTGACACATGCGGTCGACCGGACAGAGCCCAAACTGTAATTCCTGCAGTTTAACGAATCCTTTGACTTCGCCGCCTCCAATGACCTCATCCATGACTCCTCTACTCTATTCTCAAGATACCATGAGAATCATCTATCCTCAAGCTCCCATGAGGATTGCTAAGCTCCCGAAGAGAAGATACACCCGTATCAGTTGCAGCCAGGAACCGCACCGATTTCTCGAGCTCCTTACCGTATGGCGCCTGCTAAGATGAGGGATCTACAGATCCAGATAGATGAGTTGTTGTCCTAGGGCTTCATTCGACAGAGTCATTCTCCGTGGGGAGCACCGGTCCTCTTTGTGAAGAAGAAGGACGGGAGTATGCGATTATGTATAGATTATCGCGAGTTGAACAAGATCACTATCTGTAACATGTACCCATTACTAAGGATTGATGACTTGTTCGACCAGTTATAGGGAGCGTAATGTTTCTCGACGATAGATCTTCGTTCTGGTTATCATCAGTTACGAGTTCAGGAGATGGATATTCCCAAGACCGTTTTCTTGACTCGATATGGGTCTTTCGAGTTTCTTGTCATGCCATTTGGGCTGACCAATGCACCCACAGTATTCATGGATTTGATGAATCAGGTTTTTTATCCCTATTTTGACCAGTTCGTGATAGTTTTCATCAACGATTTTCTTATATATTCGAGGTCGGAAGCTGAGAACGAGCAGCATTTGAGGTTAGCATTACAAATATTGAAAGAACACCAATTGTATGCTAAATTTAGCAAGTGTAAATTCTGGTTATCAGATGTTAGATTTTTGGGCCATATCATCAGCCGGGAAGGCATTGTAGTAGATCCGACTAAGGTAGAAGCCGTACTTGATTGGGAGCCACCAAAGACAGTTACCAAGATTCGTAGCTTCTTAAGCCTAGCAGGCTATTATAAAAAATTCATTTAGTACTTCTCAAGGATTGCCACACCGCTTACACACCTTACTAAGAAGGGTGTACAGTTTATTTGGAGCATAAAGTGTCAGAAAGCATTTGAGACTTTGAAGATTGAATTGACTTCAGTAACAGTTTTGGTTATTCCTAGTAGTGATAAGACTTTTGTTGTCTACACTGATGCATCCTTATTGGGTCTTGGAGGTGTATTGATGCAGACCCATAGAGTTGTACCTTATATTTCGAGGCAGTTGAGGACTCATGAGCAGAACTACCCCACGCATGACTTGGAGCTAGCAACGGTGATATTTGCACTGAAGGCGTGGAGACATTATTTGTACGGAGTACAGTTTGAGATATTCATGAATCACCAGAGTTTAAAATAGTTCTTTTCTCAGAAAGAACTTAATCAGAGACAGCGTCGATGGATAGAATTATTAAGGATTATAAATTTGCTATTCAGTACCATCCGGGAAAGGCGAATATGGTAGCAGATACATTAAGCAGGAAGCGTCATCGTGGGCTAGCAGCTTTGAGGTGTTCACTTCATCGGGATCTTAATATCCTCAGTCACTTTGATTTTAGGCCAGAGATCGGCGGGAGCTGTGTGTTTTTAGGAGCTTTATCTGTACAGCCATCTTGGAGAGATAGAGTGGTCGAAGCTCAGATAGAGGATTCTTGGATTCAAACCCGTAAGGGGGAGATTTCCAAAGAGTCCAAGGATGATTGGACTATAGGGATAGATGGAGGCCTTCGGATGAAGGGCAGAATTGTTATGCTAAACAATTTACAACTAAAGAAGGAACTTTTTGATGAGGCGCATCATAGCAGATATACAGTGCATCCAGACACGATGAAAATGTACAAGGATCTGAAGAGGCATTTCTGGTGGAGTGGTATGCGCAGAGAGATTTCAGAGTCTGTGGCTAAGTGTTTTACATGTCAGCAGATCAAGGTAGAACATCAGAGACCTGCAGGAACCCTACAGCCTTTACCCATTCCCGAGTAGAAGTAGGCAGATATTTCCATGGATTTCATAGTGGGGTTGCCTAAGTTAAAGAAAGGAAATAATTCTATTTGGGTTATAGTGGACAGATTGACTAAGTCTGCACATTTCTTACAAGTGAGGACGACTTATACAGTAGATATGTATGCGATAATCTTCATTCGGAAGATTGTTAGATTGCATGGAGTCCCAGAGACGATTATATCAGATCGGGGCTCAGTCTTCACATCTTATTTTTGGAGGAGTTTTCAGGATGCTTTTGGCAGTTAGTTGTCATTTAGTAGTGTTTTTCACCCCCAGACAGATGGTCAGACCGAGAGGGTGAATCAGATCTTAGAAGACATGCTGAGAGCGTGCATTATGGATTTTCAGGGTAGCTGGGAGGATCACATTCCACTGATTGAATTTGTATATAATAACAGTTATCAACCTACCATCGGGATGGTACCGTATGAAGCTTTGTATGGGAGACCTTGCAGATCACCCATATGTTGGGCAGAGCCAGAGGATAGTCTATTGATTGGTCCGGAGTTAGTTAGACAGACACAGAAAAGATAGCATTGATTCGAGAGTGCATTCTTGTAGCCCAGAGTCGACAAAAGAGCTATGCAGATCAACGGAGACGATCTTTAGAGTTTCAGGTCGGAGACTTAAGTTATGTTGAAAGTATCACCGATGAAGGGCGTTCAGTGTTTCGGTAGATGAGGAAAGCTTGCCCTGAGATATGTTGGTCTTTTCAAGATCATCAAGCGCATTGGAGCTGTTTCTTACAGGTTAAACCTGCTAGCATCGATGTCAAGTGTACACGATGTTTTTCATATTTCGATGCTTAAGAAGCATCTGCGAGATAATGAACAACAGAGATTGAGATTCAGGATGACTTGACTACCGTAGAGATTCCGGTATGCATACTTGCTAGAGAGAATAAAAAACTTAGAAATAAAGTCATTCCATTAGTGAAAGTTCAGTAGAACCGGCAAGGAGCCGAAGAGATTTCTTGGGAGCGCGAGGAGGATGTTCGTCGCGACTACTCGCACCTGTTTGGACAGGTATGATGTTGATGCTTTGATAATTGTTATTATCTATGTTGTTTAGACACATTTATATTTACTTTTAACACTAGAATGGGGACATTGTCACCTGATCCTTAATCATTTGAAACATATGGTATATACATGAGGGTTTCCTTTTTTGGATTATTTCGCTCGACGTACCAATTTCGTTTAGTTAGGGATTTTGGTGAGAATGTTTACATTCTAAGTTGTTAACTTTAAATATCATTATGCTAATACTATGAGATGGGTTGCGGAAGGTTTCCTATGTATGAAATACACCTTCTTAATTTGTTTTTCCCAGTTTTCGAGCTTTGTGATGCGACTGCTGAATTTTGAGGATGAAATCCTTTTAGGGGGGGTGAATGTAAAACCCTAATAATTTTTGAATGGTATATTAATATGAGATTAATTATGATATATGAAATAGTTAGTATGATGAATATCATTTAATGGTATATGAGTATAATACCATGTGTTTTGAGTATGAACGAGTTCATACATGAGAGAGAAAAGAGTCGAAACATGCACAATGGCCAAACTTATGAAAAACTAGAAATGCCCAGTCCGGTCAACCGCCACGGTCGACCGCAGTCGGTCGACCGCCACGGTCGACCGTGAAACCTGCAGAGATTTTTTCTCCTGTTTTGAGTTGGTTTCGGATTTTTAAACCCATATTCTTTTCCCTGATATATATATATATATATATATATATATATATATATATGAGTTTTTTACGTTTTTCTCAGTTTTCCTAAGAACCCTAATAGCCACCAAAACCCCAAACTCTATTTTAATTTCTTGGAGAAGATTGGAGGCTTTCGAGCGGGATTTTTCTTGGTTTTTGACTTTTGGAGTGGAGATCTCTTTCAACCTTGCTTCTAAAACGTTTTTTGACAACTTCAGGCGAGTATCATCTCTGCTAATCCCCCTCTTAGTTTTCAAAATATTTTTAAAGAGATTTAAACATGTTTTGTAGAGCCTAAATGACTAGATTATGAATAAAAGACAACTCGTTTGTATTATATGTATAAAGATTAGATCTTTTCATGATAAAAAGGTTGAGAACGAATTTTACAGATGTATTTAAGACCTGAAGATAATTTTTAAAATGTGGTTAATCTAAAGAAAGTAGTTGATTCATCGTTTTGAGCTTTTATACATGTTTTAGGGTTTTGAATATAAATATAATGCATAAAATTATGGTTATATATGTTGATTTTTGTTTCCAGATATTTCTATCTGCTATAACATGTTTGTATGCAAGATTCATAAAGTTTTTACCATGTTTGAATCACAAAAACACGACGTGAACACGACGCACACAAAAATCTAGAAAAAACTATATTTTAGGCTCACGGTTGATCACCACTGTCGACCGCGTGCAGGGCAAAGACCTGGGTAGTCTCTGGAGCCCATCGTAGTCGACCGTCACGGTCGACCGCTAGTCTGATGTTGGTATGTGCATGATTTTGGTTTGATTTTGATTTGTCGAGCGTTTCTCTCGACCTTGTGATGATTAACTACAATGTTAAAACTTGTTAAACACCCGGTATGATGGTAAACTTCATATGTAGACTTGCACACCGAGATATGTGCACTTAGGCTTGGTTTGTGTTAAATTAACATACTTTTGTCACAAGTTAAAATTTATAAATACACATGACTAGTATTTGATCTTTCACGTATCCGAAAATAGGAAGATAAACCTATTACCGCAGAACGATTGAGTAAGAGTATTACAATAGTATCGTTATTATATGTATTCAGAATAGGGAGATAATAAATCCTATTGCCGAAGAGTGATTGAGTAAGAGCATTACAAGAGTATCGCTATAGCACAAGGTGATGCACACATAGATATTTGATCAGTTATAAGTTTTACTTCCATGATAGATTACTCGCGAGTAGGGTATTTCTTTTGAGATTTTGGCACACCCGTTATGGACGGTAGTTATATTCGAGTTAGTTTGGTTGACATCCTCTTATATTAGAGTAAACTACTCGGGTGTAGTTCGAGATGAGATATTTATTCTTTATGTTGGAGTTTGGAGTATGTTTCCTTGACTATTTTTTTTATTCATAGAGAGCTATATAAATAATTTGATATATGCATGTACTAACTCTATTTTCTTATATACTCCTACCATTTCCCCTGGGGAGAGGTAGTGATGATCTCGCTAGCGCTTTGATGCTCGTTGTTTCTTCTTTTTCAGGTAGCGAGTCCGGCGCACGGAGAGTCGTAGGTTGATGGGACTTCCTAGTTGTCCATTTAGCTACTTATTATACTTTGTAGTTATTGCAGTACTCCACATGTAGCTGATTATTTTTAGGCTCTAGATTGGTATTTTAGTTTAGGGTTGAGAGCTTTTGTGAGACTTTGTTTATTTGACTCATTATATTTGAGGTCAGTTTATACTCAGAGATATTTCTATTCTATTTCAGTTGGACCCATTATTGATATTTATTATGCTTCTTCTGTGTATATCCAGTGTTGCCTATTTCTATCTTTGCCTATCTGTACCTTCACCTATTTATTGTTTCCACTAGAGAGATAGTGATTGTGATGGCAAAACATGTCGTAGCATGGTGGTTGGTGCTTGGTAGGTTTGATAATCCAGGTTTCATCTGAGACTACAGCCTTGTGTAAACCCTGGGGCGTCACATTAGTCATGGATCGGTTATTGATATGTTATAATTGTATGTGCATGTATATACACCATGCAGTCTGGACCGGTTAGTGATGAGGTCCTATATGACCAGCCTCGACAACGTTCACATGTTATATCCTTTACAGAAGTAATTAAGTTTCTTATAATTTTAATATTGCATTCTTATAATATTGTATTATTATATATTCATTTGCTTTACAGAGAGGCCCGGATATTGTTATAGTTAATCATAGCCCCGGCCGTAGCTGTTGGCATCTAGAGGATGAACGCATAATAGCAACTGTAGGACGGGCCGACTTCTTAACATGTTCAAAGCTTCGTTGGATGAGGCTCGATTGGTCCCTACTAACCACTTTGATAGATTAGTGGAGGCCGTAGACCAATACTTTCCACTTTTGAATGGGAGAGTCTACCATTACGCTACAAGATGTAGCTACGATACTTGGTCTCCGCATAGATGGTCCTTGCGTTACCGGCAGTGATAGACATTTTTGGCCGGACAAGTGTGAGGAGTTGTTAGGTGTAGCTCCAGAGTCAATGCCTGGAGGAAATATTAAATTGAAGTGGCATAAAGAGACGTTCTCGGTGCCGTTGCATTTTGATGCGCCACCAATATTGATTGAGCAACATGCACGTGCATACATTATGCACATATTGGTTCAATATTATTTCTAGATTCGAGTAAAGATAAAGTGCATGTCAGATATCATTTTCATCAATATTTACAATTATGCCGATTGAATTAGCTTATTTTGATAACTTGAAATGTTGTGAAAATTCTAGGTGGTTACCACTTATCGGGGACTTGAACACGTGTGGTGCATTTTCATGGGGTAGTGCGGTTTTGGCGTACCTATATAGAGAGAAATCCAAAGTTGCATTCATGAAAAATAGTGACTTTAAAGGGTGTCTCAGCCTACTGCAAGTATGGGCATGGAAGAGACTGCATTTGAAGTCGAGACTATGCGTGAATTTACAATTAGACAGACAAATTCCACTGGGATGCAGGTATTATATTTTTAACATAGTAAATATAATTGTAGTTATTATTTTGGTACTGAATTTTGAAAATAACACAGATGGAATGTCTAAAAATGTTATGACGAGACCCCGACTAGACAATTAGATTTCTACCGAAATAAGCTTGACCGCATGAAGATTTTTCAGGTATCATTTCTATAAAAATGAGTTTTTTCTTCTATATATCAACTTCCGTTTGATATGCAACAATTATATGTAATACTCGGTAGATGGAATGGGAGCCCAACACCCAATTTCTTAATCATCTACCCCCGATATGCACAGAATACCCAGTTATATGGAGAGCCAGAGTTCCTCTAATATGTTTCGAGATAGTAGAAATACATGTACCGGACCGCGTGCTTCGACAATTTGGTCTTGCAAAACATGTTTCAGAATTTGTTGAAAAAATAGAGAGGAAGGTGAAGAAAGGAGGCCAACAAAAGGACTGGGTAGTTGAGCATCAAATATATATACATAGATAGAATGATAGACATTTTTATATTGTTGAGCAAATTGAGCCAACTCCCTAGGAATCAGATTACTATACTTGGTATTGGGGGATAACCAGAAGATGGATACTCCATGCGACCACATCCCTGGTTGAGTCGCAAAGAGGATATGTGCCTCGGGGTATAGATGAGAGAGAATTAGTAAGTATTTTCAAATTTATTTTAAGTTCATTTTTATTAGTATTTTTCAATATTGCTAAATTGTGTTTTTTGAAAAATTTGTACATATCAGTAATAGATGATGTTCAAACCATTGCAAATCGTGGTTTGGAATTGGCTCGAGCAGGTAATGTAGAATTAAATATGAAATTTACATATTGTGATTTGAATTTTAAAGTAATTTTTGCATTTCGGATTTTTGAATTATCTCTCGCAAGTACATATCCCGAAGCACAGAAACATGCATCAATATATCAGTCGATAATGCAGAGGCTTCACCAAGCATTACATCAAAGTCATGAAGACCTTCATGATGGACGAGAGGTAGCACAATTAGTATACACACATCAACCGTGACAAAGACGAGGACGACGCAGAAATGACAATGAAGCTGGGCCTTCCCAACGTGTTGACGACGGAGCTGGACCGTCACAACTACAAATGCAACCGGATCATGAACTCATTAAAGGTCGAGATGGAGGAGGCCGAAGACAAAGGAGGAGGAGAAGAGTTCTTGGATGTATGTAAGCTAATTGTTATTGTTATATAAATTACAATCCAATTTTGATATGTACATTACAAATGTATTTTGGGACAATAGATGATTTTTGGATTTGTAGCCGAGACTGTGGTGTGACTTAATGGATTCATAAGTGGGTTTGTGGCGTGATTTGTTGGATTTGTATGAGTTTGTGGTGTATTTTATGATTTTTTAGATTTGATATATGCATTTATACAGGGAATTGACATGAAATACATTGGTGTGTAATTTATGATTGTTGCATTTGAAATATGAGTTTGTACAGGGAATTGTAATAACGCAGTAGAAATACATGCACATGTGTGCACAGGAAATGCACAAGACTGCTAGTCCCGTGCATTTCATTGTGGTTAGGAAGTGCACGGGACTAGCAGTCTCGTGTACTAGTTTTTTGTAGCGATGGAGCTCTCTGCTTAAAGCATGGGACTAGCAGTCCCGTGTTTTAAGCAGAGGCAAAGGAATCCATTACACGGGACTGGCAGTCCCGTGTACTAGTTTTTTGTAGCGACGGAGCTCTCTGTTTAAAATACAGGACTAGCAGTCCCGTGTTTTAAACAGAGGCAACGGAATCCATTGCACGGGACTGCTAGTCCCATGCAATTCAAAGTTGGGTCGAAATACACGGAACTAGCAGTTCCGTGTATTTTGTAAAATTTCTCCGACAGCAAAACCGACCCTTTTCAAAAGAAAAGGGCCGGTTTTGCTGAATATTTTCATAAGGGGTCAGTTTTGCTATATAAAATGGTAAAATGGGTGATTTTGAAAATTTGTCCTAGTTAGATTTATTTCTTGTTCATAGTGTAAAGTTCCTTGTTCTTATTTCTTTGCTTTGTACTTAGTTCTTATTCTTTTCATTTTATTCCTTGTTTTTATTTCTTAAGATGTGAAACTAATCCTTGTAGGAATTTTAGAATTGCATGAAAAAAGCTTTATTTCCTTTATATTGTATGAATTATTCTCTTATGCTTAAAATAATCATGTATAGGATAATCAACTAGAGAACTAATTGGTAGAAGAAGAATTTGATAATCTATGCTTATCTTGAGTGGTTTGATAGGTTATGCTTATGAATTCTAGAATTATTATCTAGTTGTTGTTCTTGTCATAAATATTAATTTTGCTTAGATGATAATTTGATAGGTTATACTTTCCTTAAATAGTTTGATAGTCTATGCTTAATAAATCTAAAGTAAAATATGATAAAAAGAGAACAGTTCATATTTTATAATTGAAATTAGCCAGTGGAATTCAATTCTAGATTTCTTATATTCAATTGAATCCTCCATCTTTTCTTTCTTAATTTTTCCTTAGTTCTTGATTTTCTCTTATTTGTGTCTTGATGCAGACTCAGGAGTAGTAGCATATATCTCACGACAGTTGAGGGTGCACGACTAGAACTACCCCACTCATGATTTGGAGTTAGCAGCAGTGGTATTTGCACTGAAGTCATGAAGACACTACTTGTATGGAGTGCAGTTTGAGTTGTTCACAGAACATCAGAGTCTGAAGTATCTTTTCTCTCAGAAGGAACTCAACCAGAGACAGCGACGGTGGGTTGAGTTTATCAAGGACTATGAGTTCGCGATTCAGTATCATCCGGGGAAGTCCAATGTCATAGCAGATGCCTTGAGTAGGAAGCGTCGACATCGGGTTTCGGCTTTGAGGTGCTCGTTGTATCGAGATCTTCTCACCCTTAGCCAGTTTGATTTTAGACCTGAGATTGGAGGAACCAGTGCATTTTTGGGAGCTATGTCAGTGCAGTTGTCTTGGAGTGACAAAGTAGTCAGAGCTCAATTGGAAGACTCTTGGATTCAAATCCGAAAGGAGGAGATTTCTAAAGAGCCTATGGCCGATTGGACTATTGGTGTAGATGGAGGCCTACGGATGAATGGTAGATTGGCTATGCCAGCTAGTGTAGAGCTTAAGAGGGAGTTACTAGATGAAGCACATCGTACTCGGTACACAGTACATTCAGGGACCACTAAGATGTACAAGGATCTGAAGAGACACTTCTAGTGGAGTGGTATGTGTAGAGAGATTGTAGTGTATATGGCCAAATGTTTTACTTGTCAGCAAGTGACGGCAGAGCATCAGAGACCGGAAGGTACACTTCAGCCTTTACCTATTCTAGAATGGAAGTGGGCAGACATTTCTATAGATTTCATTGTAGGGTTGTCGAAGTCGAAGAAGGGGAATGATTCTGTTTGGGTGATAGTGGACCGGTTGACGAAGTCAGCACATTTTATTCCAGTGAAAACTACATATACAGCAGAGACATATGTGAGGATATTTATTCGGGAGATAGTTCGACTTCATGGAGTTCCTGATACGATTGAGTTGGATCGAGGTTCAGTGTTCACTTCGCATTTTTGGAGGAGTTTCCAGGACTCGTTTGGCAGCAGACTATCTTACAGCAGTGTATTCCACCCATAGACGGATGGTCAGACAGAGAGAGTAAATCAGGTGTTGGAGGACATGTTGCAGGCTTGTGTCATTGACTTTCAAGGTAGCTGGGAGGATCATATTCCACTGATAGAGTTCGCTTATAACAATAGTTATCAAGCGACAATCGGCATGGCCCCGTATGAGGCATTGTACGGGAGACCTTTTAGATCACCGATATGTTGGGCAGAGCCGGAGGATAGCTTAATTCTTGGGCCAGAGCTGGTGATGCAGACTACTGAGAATGTAGCATTAATTGGAGAGCAGATTCTAGCCACTCAGAGTTGGCAAAAGAGCAATGCAGATAAGAGGCAAAGACCTTTAGAGTTTCAGGTTGGAGATTTGGTTATGTTAAAGGTATCGCCTATAAAAGGCGTTCAGCAATTCGGAATGTGGGGAAAACTTACGCTGAGATATATTGGATCATTCTGGATTTTGGAGCGTATTGGTGCTGTTTCATACAGGCTAGATGTTCCAGCATCTATGTCTAGTATACATAATGTATTTCATGTTTTGATACTCAAGAAGCACTTACATGATGAGGGGCAGCAGCGAGTGTTGGATGCACTAGAGATTGAGCTTCAGGATGATTTGACTACTATTGAGATCCCAGTTTATATACTTGCAAAAGAGGACAAGAGACTTAGAAACAAGGTGATTCCTTTGGTGAAAGTTCAGTGGAACCGAAGTGGAGTCGAGGAAGCTTCTTGGGAACGCGAAGAGGACATGCGTCGCGACTACCCAAACCTGCTTAAGCAGGTAAATTATGTCACGCCCCGCTTCCCAAAATACCTGGGAATCGGAACGTGAACAAGCCCGCGACGTATTAGATCAAGGAGAGTATATAAAATAACCATTTCTCCTCAACCTAATACGCTAAGCGTCTGGAAATAAATACAATGCGAAGTCACAGGTCCCCGATCATAATCAGCAAGAATATAACGAACAACACATAATAAAATAATACATATCACAATGAATATTCATCCCAGACATAATAATATAGGTCAAACGTGCCCTTATACAAAAACTATCTGAATGAAATACTGGAGAAAATATAAAAATACACTGATCAAGTCAAGTATTGGCCCTCTGGCCCATATATATAATACTCACGATATCACGATAACAGGAAAGCGCTGTGCCCGTTTATATACATGTTATATTCTTCGTCCAATTCCCCTTTATAACCCCATGTTTGTCATATTAATTACGTAACTGTACATGAAATATTATGCACTAGCCACGAAGTTACCGTGGAACGACTTCTGTAAAACTATGAAAATAACCGTGACTCGTAACACGTCCGATCAAGAGTGCATCGTCTAGTCAATACTATAATAATAATAATCAAGGAAACCTCATACCGGGATATCAATATCGAGGAAACTCGGGACTCCTCACATCGGGATATCGATGTCGAGCGAGTATAGCCATGCTTTGAAACACGCTTATAAATCATACTTTTAACAGAAGTCGTCTTCATGTACAGTCTCTCCTATTGGGTAACAACTAAGTGATAACACAACAGGCTTCCACACAGCTATTCATGTCAAGCAATCCCACGCAGGTAATAATATATCACAGACTAATCTAATTAATTAACTCATAACAGATCTAGAAATTAAATGACGAGTCACATAATAATTTACGATAAACTAATAATTAAACTGAAATAATCAAGGTTCTGGATCTTGCATCGGGTTTTCGTCGAACGAATCGACACTGACGGCGCGGATCGAATCTGACGCAGTGGAGCGTGGCGACGAACTCGGTCGGCGTCGGGCAGCGACGAGCTCGGGTCGGGGCTGACTGCGACGTTCAGGCAGTGGATGGCGGAGTTCGGTGAGGGCGAGTGGTCGGCGGCTCGATGAACAGGGGAAGGCCGACGGCGAGATTGCGACGCGGACAGCGGCGTGAGCAGCGGGTCGGGGCTGAGGTGATGCGCGCTGTCGGATCTGAGGAGGAGATGGAGAAGGCGCTGGGGGTTGACAGGGAGCGCGAGGACGAGGAGGAGGCTGTGGCTGCGGCCGGCGTGGGGGAGCTCGATCTCGCGGCGGTGTGGGTTGAGGCACGGCGAGCAGGGGCTGTGGATCTGGGTGTGGCTGCGGCGCGTTGGGGAGGCGGAGGAGGGTTGGCTGGGTGTGGCTGTGGAGGCGGAGGCGGCGGCTCAAGGCAGCGACGGCGCGGGACTGGGGCGGCGACGAGGGCTGTTCGGGGTGAGAGAGGCCGGAGGTGAAGAGCTGGAGAAGGAGGACGAGGGCTGGGCACGGGTGTAGGGGAAAGGTCGACGGCGGCGAGCTCCGGTGGCGGCCGCGAGGTGAGGTCAGGCGGCGGTCGTCGACGGCAAGGGTGGAGGTGAGAACAGAAAAAGGGGGCGGTGGAGGTTTCGTGAAGAAGAGAAGAAAAGGAGAGAGAGAAAGAAAATATAAAAACACACACACACACACACACACACACACACACACACACACACACACACACACACACACACACA
>BQKN01065228.1:364051-381447 GCA_022839385.1 Asparagus kiusianus
AGAGATTAAGAAAGAATTTAGGCTTAATATCTCAAAACTCTTTTTCAATACTATTATTTAAAAAATTTAATATATTTGGGTGTAAAATTAGAAATATGAAGATTTAGAGATAAAATATACAATATAAACATAATAATTTGGGGCCCAGTATAACGAGAAAATGATCCATAAATTTATATTTGTTTCTTAAAAACTTAAATCAAATTCCAACAATATTATTCAATATAATAGCTTGTCGGACCACCGAAATTAACTGGAACCTGCGGTACACTACACACGAACCCCCTCTCATTTTCTCTCTCTATCAACGCTTTTTTATTTTCCTTCTTATTTTGGCTCGCACGCGTTTTTAGTCTTCGATCCTTAAAATAAATCTTAATCTATTCTCGTTTTCTCTCTATAACACCTTCCAAATTATTTGACCTCTAATTTCTTTCTTTCTTCCTTTGATTTCTGCGATAATATTTCCTTTGAAAAATAGAAATAAATAAATTTGTGCAGTAAAATTGGCCGGCTATATCTCCATTTGGCAATTTCGCAGCAAGCTGGGATTTTGATTCGATTCGTGTGATCTCCACACGATTTCTCATCTGGGTTTTAAAAGATACGGTCTATGATTTTCTAAATTAAGAGAATTAGGGTTCTTGAATACTTGGAGTAATTTTGGGGATTCGGATTGCTTTTTTTCTTAATGCGCTATTGTGGGAATACTATTTGGAGGTAGTTTTCAGTGCTTATGGGCTGCGTTTGCTCCAAAGGAGTTGAATCAGATGATCATGATGATGCTCCTCAGCTAGTGAAATCAAGCAAGTCATTGAAGAGATTGGTTAATTCGTCAAAGGAAGATGAAGTCCTGGTCGTTGATACTAATGGGAGCTCTAATAATGATGGAGGGAGGGAAAGGCTTATATCGAATTCAGATGATGACTCCAATTCTATCAACCCGATGCCAAGTTTATTGAATGGGGCAGAGAAGAAGGTTGAAGTGGTTGTTGATTGGCCGAAGAGTGGAGGTGGGCATCAGAGAAGGGCTACTGTGGATCAGCCCAATTTGAAGGGAGCACACGAGGAAAAGATTGGATCGAGGATATCGGATGTGCCCAATGGGGTTGAAGGGGAGCACGTGGCGGCCGGTTGGCCCTCTTGGCTCACGGCTGTTGCAGGGGAAGCAGTGAAAGGATGGCTGCCGAGGAGAGCAGATTCATTTGAGAAATTAAACAAGGTTAATTCTTCACTTGACACTTCCCTTTGATTTTATTTTTTCCTATGGAGTTGATCTTAAGTATACCATTGTTGATTAATAGATTGGATCACATTACTTCATATTGAAGTTATTGATTACTGATAAATTTAGACGACATCTCAATTAGTCTTTGATAACATTATGCATCCTGCCAGTTTTGACCATGTGTGTTCTAATTCAACAAATCCAAATCCTGGGGATATGAAATGTCTGCATCTGAATTTGTCGTAATCCTTCTAGATCACCAAATATACACACTTCGTTCACATTTAATTGGCTATTTGTTTTTATTTTGTCTCAGTTATTTTCTCCCTTTCATTGTCATGAATATGTTACCCCTAACGCTGGGTTGTTGTATTGCTCTGTCCCTCCTTCATGCCTCCCTTGCAAATGTATGCACATGTCTCTATAAGTAATAAGTAAAAGGAAAAAAGGACCTACGTCCCTCACCTTGATGATATATACTATAGAAAACATTGGACGGGTATAAAGTACTCGTATAGTTCCAAAGGTTGTATACTATACCATTAGCAATTTGAATATTTGTTGATAGTTAGGATGGTAATAGGTCAAACTTGGTCTGTTCTTAACATGAAATTCTCCTGAAACTTGCTTTGTCCTCATCGATAAGCTCAATTGCTTTCTTTGAGTTGTTGGGACATAACAGCATCAAGTCTTTACTAGTTTACTTGAGGTATGGATCTGAACCTTTGCTGATGATGTTGTACATGCTAAACACACCCGCGTTTATGCGGGTCTAGTCTTTTTGACATCAGCAGCATCTTTATTTTCTGAAACTGGTTAGCTACAAGTTAAATGAAAGAGGGTTATGTTCTTGCCTCATAATTGATTAAGATCAACTTCAAGCCAGTGGCGATGCTTAATAGTCCTCATCACCAAACACGTCATTCTTAATTTGGAGTAATATTGGTTGATATATAAGCAGTAATTAGTTACTTCGCTTAAATGGAAGGTCTCATAGAAATTTGTTCAAACTTTAGTTACTATTAGTATTTGTACTCGACTTGGAGAGCATGTTTAATTTCATGCACAAACATAAAAATTACAAAAAGTAACTCTCTAGAAGCAGAAAGGGAAAGTTAAATGGAACAGTTAATGTGGCGTGTTGTAACCGATTCACAGTAGAAAAATTTTCAAAGTTGTCATTTAGCCAAACAATCTCTGTACCTTTTGTCAGGTAAACTTATTGTGACAAGGTTCTTTATGTGGTCTCGCATGTGATTATCACCCTTAAGAGTACCATGTAGGATTAATCCTACATGCTTATCTTATATTTGTGATATGATGATATTCGTACATGGATGTGGATAACATCCATATTTGCAGAAAAATGTTATGTAGTCTTCATATTAAACTTTCTTTTATGGGTTTATTGCTCATGGACCCCCTCAGTATTGTTGTTTTGAACTTACTACCCTTACAGTTCCATTGTTGCAGATATACCCCCAGGTTAAATTTTTTTTTGACTCTTTTACTCTCAGGTAGACTCACTAAATTCACCTAGAAGCAATATCTGCCAAAATTCCACCAAGGATAAAATAGTCAAAAATTTACCCTGGGGGTCTATCTACAATAATGAACCTAGAGGGGTAATAAGGGCAAGACAGGGATACTGTAGGGGGTTTATGCACAATTAACCCTTTTTTATTAACTTTCAAGTATGTAGTTGAACTTGTAAGTCTTTTAGTCAAATCAGTAATCTAGTTAGTTGAAGATTAGAATGCACTCAGAACATTTTAGTTCTTATCGAAGCGAAGAAATGATATAGGAGGAATATGACATCTCTCTGATTTTTAGTCTATACACGTTTTCTCAACTTACTATCCAGAAAGTTGCATAGGACATTTTGTGCTTGACATTTGTCCCCCATTTGCCTCTGCTTCATGCATATGATATGAGGCTTATTTAGGCTTTAGCTACTTTCAGAAAGCCTACTTCTTTTACTAACCTTCATCAGCCTTAAGCTGAATCTAGAGCACATCTAACACATCACTAATGGTTGATTGGTTGTTTTTTAACCTAAAACTTCAATCAAATTATAAGTATTGTCATGCATAGTCAAAATAGAATCACAGCTAATAGTTGATTCGGGGAGCTTTTGCTTCCCTTTCCTGCTAAAGTTGATAAAAATTTTGCTGTTTTTATTCTTTCTCGATAGGTTTATCAGGCCTGAACAAGGGGAAAGTGCAGTTATCCTGTAACTGAATCGTGCTGAATTATTTTTCAGTCTTTTAGTATGTTACTATCACCAAAGAGGTAAAAATGACCACTGTTTTGTAATTGTTGGTTTTCTAGCAACACACAATTCCATCTTCACTAGTCAGAGCACAATGCATTGTTTGGAGTCGGGGGGGCCCCCCCCCCAATTCCATCAAGGAATTATTATAAGGTACTAATTTGTGGGTAAATTATTTAAAGTTTCCTAAGTTAGAGAATTCCTGAGGAGAACTGTTGTTCTTCTTTCGGTTGATGTGCCATTTTTTGCACAATTCTTAAGTTGCAGTTACTAGTTACGATTTTGGTCACTAGTTACGATTTTGGTCATTTTGAGAACAATAATTATAGATTTTAGGCCTCAAGTATTGCTCAAACTACATATTAGAATTCAAAAGCACACAACCCAACGTCAAGTTTCTGATTGCTTTATAATTGGAACTGTGTGTTCCTCAAACTGCAAGAAAGCAAATACACCGTTTGGTGAGATGGGGTTGGGATTTCTCTCTTTTCTTTTTCTAATGACAAAGACCTTGTTGATCTTCATCTCACAACACAGTTTAATACTAAATAGTTATTTGAATTTTAAATGTAAATTTACTGCATGTTGTCCTCTTATCAGTGAAGAGAGCAAACACACTGCTGAGACAATTCCAAGAGTATGGATTTGATCCCATTCTCTACATTCATTTGATACAGTTGTTTTGACTAGCCTATTGTGGACTGAAATTGTCACCTTCAAGAAAGCGAGCTAAAAATTTCTTTACAGGAATAATAATTGGGAAACACTTCGTTTATGATGCTTTTGGAATTTTATACTTCCTGCTCTGAGAACTGGGGACTCACTTTTCTGGTTCTGGCTCTAAGAATTGGGGAGTAGCTGATATCCTAAACGTCTTGTAATCAATGTCTTGAGAGCATCAAAGTATGAGAAAGAGCAATAAGGGGCTATTTGGTTGACTGAACAGATTTATATAGCAAATGTTGCAACAGGATTATAATTCCCAACATTTGGTTTGCAATAAGGTAGTTGAGGATGGTAATTGGATTTCCACTTTGTAGAAAAAAATTGCAGTATTGCTGCAGCCAGTTTGGCTGCAACCTAAGTTGCACCAGTGGTAGTACGGGTGCGAGTACGGGTACGAGACACGAAAAATTTGTAAAAAGTATGGTACAGAGACATAGATGAAACTCATGGGGTATAATCATAGTTTTGATGTAAATATGTAACGATTATTTTAAATCGTAGTTCTTAAGGCTGAAACTAACTCGACCCATATCCATGAAGTTACAAAAATGGTAGTGAAGTGTGGATGTGTATCCACAAAGTGTGTGACGAGTATTTTTAAATATGTAACAATCATTTTAAATCGTAGTTCTTAAGGCTGAAACTAACTCGACCCATATCCAGGAAGTTACAAAAATGGTAGTGAAGTGTGGATGTGTATCCACAAAGTGTGTGACGAGTATTTTAAATGAAACATGCATAGTATAATTGAGTACATGTCCGAATACATATATGTGGATATTTAAGGAGTGTCCTAAAGGTGTCAGGTATGGGTACGACATGTGCCAGACACGGGTGCGGCTTCATACTAGAAGTACCCAGGTAACATAGGCTGCAACAAACGTTGCAAGTCTTTGTGTTAACTAACAAACTAAAAAGTAAAGACATGTCATCAATTTAGTGAATTCTAACTAAAAAAAGTAGATCTTTTTACCTTTGTGGAGAAACAAACACTTGATTGCACAGAACATGCATTCCAACAACAAAAAAGTTCAAATCTAACAACTTTTGCAACTACTGAATTTGGATTTGGGGATGCATTAGCCTAATAAAGATGTAGATATCCAAATGACAAATTTGAGGTTAATTTCCTTAGCAAACTCTCCATGCGGCATTTCCTGCATATAACATTCACTGGAATTGTATTGCAGTCTACCACAGCCCTTAAGAAAATCCAAAGTAGCTGTAGTAGTAATATGCAACTGCATTATCATTATCTTGTAGACTGGTTTTCCAATTATGGCATGATGTAAATGCTGCAAACACAACTTTTGTTCAGTATTTTATATTATAACAGAAAAGACTTATGTATCATTTCATTCCCTTCTATTCTACTCCTAGAACTGTTGTTTGTCTTGGTTTTTGATAAATTGAGATAATGGTCAATTCCTCCACTACCTAACTTATTACAACTGAAACTAGTTGCATATTGATACTTTCTTCTAAGTCCTTGCTGTTGCTTTGATAATTGAACTTGGTTTCTAGTAACTTTTTGAACTCTTTAATTTCTTTGCAGATTGGACAAGGAACTTATAGCACTGTGTACAAAGCTCGAGACCTTGAAACTGGAAAAATCGTTGCTCTTAAAAAAGTGCGATTTGTTAATATGGATCGTGATAGTGTCCGTTTTATGGCAAGAGAAATATATATTCTACGCAGACTTGATCACCCAAATGTTATAAAGCTTGAAGGCTTAGTTACATCACGGATGTCATGTAGCCTGTATCTAGTATTTGAATATATGGAGCATGATCTTGCTGGACTTTCTGCAACACCTGGCATCAAGTTCACAGAGCCCCAGGTGCTTATTATTGTAGATAGCTTTTGCGCCAAATAAGTTAATTGCTCTTCGGTATATTATTCTCATCAGGTTGTATTGCTTTTCAGGTTAAATGCTATATGCAACAGCTACTTAGTGGGCTTCACCACTGCCACACTCGTGGAGTTTTGCATCGAGATATAAAGGGATCAAATCTTCTGATTGACAACAATGGAATACTAAAAATAGCTGACTTTGGACTGGCAACGTTTTTCAATCCTAATCAGAAGCAACCTTTAACGAGCCGTGTAGTGACTCTGTGGTATAGACCTCCTGAACTTTTGTTGGGGGCTACAGAATATGGTGTTTCTGTTGATCTCTGGAGTACCGGTTGTATCCTCGCAGAATTACTTACTGGAAAACCAATAATGCCGGGAAGAACTGAGGTATTTCACTTTCTGCTATTGGCCAATATGTTCAACATATAAATGTTCATCTGAGCAGAAATATATGTATGCAAATGTAGAACTAGCTATGTAACAGTAATTATGCAAAATTACAATTTATCAAGGGATTTTTCTTATTTCTCACTGGAAACTGGTAAATAACTTGAGATAGATCAGTTTGTTTTCTACTTTCTGTGGAGTCTGTCTGGTTAAAGATAAAAGGCCTTTTGTGTAACCTTTCCCACATCTTGATGTGGACCTTGCATATTTAATTTGTTCTTTCTCATCTTCATTTTGGTTCTCAGTACTAAAACTTGTAAATGGACAAGTGATAATATGATTCCGACCTTGATGAGTATAGGAATTTGTCATAGGCTGGTGAATTATTTTTGTTTTGTCAATAAATGTAGTATCAATAATCATCTACTCCATTATATTTGTTATACATGCAAAGCTAGAGAACACCAAATAGTTGATATGTAAAAAAAAAACAGTTTTATACCTATAAGGTTATCTACTTATCTACTTAGTAGACTATCCATTCAAGAAAGACACCTTATAAGATTTGTGTCTTTTAGTTTTGACTTGACACCTATGACCCATATGAACATTTGGAAGACAAGCTTTTGGGTTTGTATATTGTTGCTTGATGCGCTTTTATTTTAGCTAGTGGCCAAATACTAGTATTCTTTGGTGGTGGTTTTGTTGTTGGGTCTTATGATCTTTGTTTCTCATTGGCCTTTATTCTTACATAAATGAAGAACTAAACCTTCTAGGGACATATTATATTGAGCTGGGTGAACACTTCCCATTGATTTCATTTCATAGGTTGTACTTACGATTTTGCTGGTCCACTTAACTGTATTCTGGATTTATTCAGTAGGCTTATGATTTGACACGTGTCTTCTCGCTCTAGTAGCATTTCTCTCATCACCTTGCAGAAGAAGCTAATATGAGGATTAAAACCATGTTATTGCACCATAAAGTTGCTTGAGTTCTTGAGCAGTTTAACTCATAATAATTTCTCCACATGAGCCATTTTCAATTTGCGTTCAAGCTTTCAAATGATAAATACTAGTTAATGAGTCCTTCCTAAATATACATTAGTAAATCCCTAGTACCAATTGCCACTACCATTATTAGCTAAAACAAGAAATAATGGTGTCCATAGGAGCCTAAGAGAGCATGTAAAGCTGCAGCCTCCGCTTCATTTAGCAGGTGACTTCATTTAGCAGCCTTCCTAAGCACTTATAATAGAAAGGCCTTCACCTTGATCTGCCTTGCTTTTTTTAATCTGTTGGCAGTTGATATAGGCAGTCTAGGGGCCCGCCTAATTGCCTATTGCCTATTGGTAGTAGGCATCCCCTGCATCTTTATCCACCTTGCATTGTTTTGAAACACTGGCATATTAAGTTCGTAACTTCATATCTATCATAGATTCTTAAGTAATAAGAGATCCTTTCTATAGGTACTTAGGAGCTATTAATTGGATCAGGAAAAGAGGGTAGGTATTGAAAGTACCTTAGAGAGTTAGAGAGAAGGGGTGAATAGGGTAATTGCTAATCTAATCCAATATTAATACCAAATTTAAAACTAATTAACTAATATATCCTAATGATGTAATATACAATGAAATATGCAATGATATACAATTAAACAATGGGCGAAATAAGCTTGAACACAAGAACAAGAGAGATAGTGCACAAATGACAAACGCAAACACAAGACAAATTATCACGGAGTTCGGTCGATCTACGACCTACGTCTCCGCTCCTCACCCTCGAGGAGAATCTCCACTATTCCAAAAATACTACACAATCGATTTTTCAATTCTCACCGATAAACATTTACAACTCACACAATTGTAAATACACAATACACTCCTTTAAGTGTTTGCCTACCCCGTGTCACCTTCCTCAAGTACTCGGAATTATTACCTCTCCCTAGGATTTACAACTGACACCACTCCTCTTGGAATTGACCTCGTCTCACCAACCACTTCTCTAAGTGTCATTGTGTATTACAATGTGTTTTCTCAACAATAATACAAAGGATTTATTCTCTAACAAGAATGAGAACGAAATTAAGCTCATACTCAATGAATCACTCACCACAACCAAAATTATACTTAATATGAAATACTAAAAGCTTAATAGGTTGTGTATGTAATTAATGCGTAAAAAGAAATATAAACTCAATTAAAAATCTAGCTTATAGAAATGATGAACAGAATATAATTGCTAGGGATTGAGTTTAGAAAAACTTCTCCGAAAACAAGAGAGATGGAGATATAAAATTGAAGCTCAAATCGATATTATCTCTTCTTGTGAAACTCTCTTCACATAAACAATATACTTAAAAACCTTTAAACAAACTTGTAAAAACTTGTTTTAAACTTATTGTAGATAAATCATAATGTTAAGGCTAAGGGGTATATATAGGTTTCAAGAACAAACTCTAAAAACCCAGAAAAAACCAACAAAAACAACAAAATCCCTAAAAATCAGGAAACTAGAAACTAGCCGTTACAGTAGCCGTCAGTCGACTGATGCACTGTTCAGTCGACTGATAAGCTGACGGTTGGCTGCCGTTCAAATATCATCGGTCGACTGATCGCACCATCAGTCGACTGATGAACTGCTTCAGTCAACTGATGGGAATCAATCAACTGAGTAGAAACAAATGATAATTTCAGCGGGTTTTTTCAGTCGATTGATGACCCTTGTCAGTCGACTGAAAACAAGCACATGGACAATTTTGCATAGAAATTGATTTTCAAAGAGCTTTTAAAAATAGCAAATAAATTTCAAAAATTTTAAAATTTGGAAAAATGTTTATAAACATGAAAATAAACATGTTACAAAAGAAAATTTTTAAATATCATTTCCGTTTGTGAAAACTCATCATTTTGTAAAATCTCAAAAATACGTGTTCGTTAAAACACTTGATTTTGATAAAATGACTTAAACTAAGTTTTAAAATCTTTTGAATGGTTTTATAGACTTAGGAAAAGATGTAAACTAGGATTGTTTAGTCCATAAACCAAGAACACAATATTTTCTCAAAAATACACATATTATGACAAAAATGAGAAATACGTGCGTGTATAAAATTTAGCCTTAATTATTATCACACAAAATATAACTTCTAAACTAATATACCCAAGTTGATTGTGTATGAAGCTTGCTCTTGAATCTTTGACTTGAATTATGTTGGCTTCATTTCAGATATCGTCGTTACGGCTCAAATTCTTTAAACCTACATACATGTTAATCTAAACACAAATACTGAAAAAAACAGACATTTATAAATTGTTTGTTAATCATCAAAACTAGATGAGATAGTAGGCTCATAAACATGATTCCTAACAATCTTCTTCTTTTTGATGGTGACAAACAATTTCCTCAATATATATAAAACAACAATATACTCACAAAATCATATAATTTCTCCCCCTTTGTCAATATCAAAAATGGGGAAAATAACAAGAAATTAAGAGAGCGAAAGCTCCCCCTATCAAAAGACACAGTGAGTATAAAACATATATAGGGAATAAGCTCCTCTATCAAAATGCCTTAAATCATATATCAAATGAAACAAATAAGACTATCATACATGATATATTCCATCATGACTAAACAAAAAAAAAAAAATACATGGGTATATGCCACCATTAACATAAAGTGATCTCATAACATTGGACTAATCCAAGTCAAGCACAGTGTTCAAACCATAATATTTACCAAAATACATAGTTTAAAAGCAACACAAGATCAGTTATGAGTTTCAAACAAAATACATAAGTTCATAAATTCAAAATCATACATAGTTCTAAAATCAAAATGCAGAAATCTCAGTCAATGGAGATTTGTCTTCAAAATCCTTCAGAGTCAGATGGCCCAGAGCTCGAAGATGGAGGGTGATGCCTGTACATGTCCAACAACTGTTGTTGGAGCCTCAAAATCTCATCTACCCTATACTCGAGTCCCGCAAATCTATCATCCATGCTGTCCAACCGATCAACTAAGTAATCTAGAATACAAGAATGATTGGAAGGTAAAGCACAAGATGGACGGGAACGAGCTCTAGAACTAGATGGGCGAGATGAAGATTCACCGGCTGAAGGAGCTATAGGGGCCTGAGGATCAGATTGGGGGATTTCAGAGATCCTCATCCTAACAAGAGCAGCACGATCAAAAAATTCATGACTAGGTTTGACACGAGGTTCATTAGTGAGATCGACTTCAAAATGAGTGATGATCTTATTGATGAGAGAGCCAAAATGAAGAAATTTATTGTGGTTGCAAGCCATGATATCAAAAATAACTTTGCTCCAATTTACTTTGGTTTTAGCAAAAGATAGAATAAACAACAACTATCATAGTCTGGGAGAAATGATCATAACTATCAGTTTTAGGAATTAAGTTATAGGATATGATTCTGACAATTAATTTAGCAGAGGGGTTGATGGAGCTATTTGACATGGGATAATCTTTGTCAGGAAGAAATATCAAGGAATTAGTTAAAGGATCATCATGCTTAACATCACCAAGAAGAATATCGCCAATAGGAATCTTAAGGATATAAACTAATTCTTCTGATGAAAAAATTATCTCACGATCCTTAACCAAGGTTGTGATAATAGGGGTACCAACATTAGATTCCATAAGCACCATATTAGCATAGAAAAGATAAACGAGGTTTGGATAATGCGGTACTTTATTCATGTGGGAAAGAAGGTCATGTAACCCCACATCATGAAAATAGGTATGAATCTGATAGCTTGAAAGATCTTCGAAATATACTAATCAACTAGGAAAGATTTTTAATTTGCAGATATCTCGGTATTTTGTAAGTACACGAGGATTTCAAAAGTAACATTCATAATTTGAAACATAGGAAGCGGAATCATCAATATGATATCTAGAATGTTTAGGGACTGACATGATCAAACAAATAAAAATATCCTAAAATAAAACAACTCTAGATATCCAAACCCTAGATGATAAAACGCTAGACAGTGGAGAGAAAGAGAAATGAGTTGATATACTTGTGCAAGGAAGAGGATCAGAAGCAAAGGGAGCTCAGTAGCAATAGCAACAACTCGACAGAGGAGCTTTGGTCGGCTAGACATGGACGGAGCTAGGGTTTTGAGAAGAATCAGCTGAGCTAAGAAGTTGAGGGGATTTGGTTGATGGTTTTATAATATATGTGGAGAGTTTGAGGGCCATAATCTGTCCAGGCAAAGAATCAACGATTGAGATTAAAACAGACATATAACGGGTATAAGTACGGGTCGGGTTTGAAGAACAATATCCATTAACACAGATTTATTAAAACTTAGAAAGCATTCTGACCAGTCGACTGATCTCTTCGCATCGGTCGACTGGTTCCCATTCACCGGTCGACCAATTGTGGAGAATCAGTCGAGTGATGATTTCATGGAAACTATATACATTTTGAACTTAACATAATAAATTAAAAGTTTAAAAAGTTTAAAAATATTCTTCATTTATATCTATCAAAAATATTTCAAAATGACATGAAAATATTTTCCTTCATATATTTTGTAAAAATAACGAGCAAAAAGAATTCTAAGAAAATCTAAGCAAAAACTCGTAATACAAAAAAAAAAAAAGAAATATGCTAAAAATCGATCTTGAAAATTAAACACATTTTGGTACTCAAACTCTTTGTACCGAGGAGTTAAGGGATATGACCCCTATCATTTAAATCCAATGCCCTTAAGTTATGAACCCATTTGGGCGCATTTTGTGTACGGACACGATCATAATAATAATTATGCAAATGACCCTTCTGATTACAATACGTGCAATGAAATGAGTGCATTTGTTTGTGTTGACCTTGAGATTGTGCACGATGAGCATTTGCAAACAAAGGTAATTTATTTGAAACTCTTTCCAAATGTGAAACTTTTTTCAAATCAAAATAAAGTTTGGTCAAATGGTCAAATCTTCCACAATAATCATATTTATACACACTATCTTGTTTTTGATGAACATTTGGTGCATGTGTGTGTATGAGATGTAGAGACTTTGTGAGATGCACATGAAGTAGTATTGTTGATATTAGAGTGTTTATGTGCATCATAACATCATAACAAAATTTAGCTAAATGGCCTATTCGGCCATAAATAGTATATTTATAAACTTTGCTATATATGTGTGCGTAGTGAGTGGATGAGTTAGAATTTTTTTTACTTGACTTAGCACACATTCACAAGTTTCTTATGATTAATTGATTATCAATACATTTAGTTAAGGTTGAATCTAAAGAAGAAATACGGTTATTCATATGATTCAACTCTTCATTTTGCACATTTGTATTGATAATAGAAGTAGAACAAACATGGTTATTTTTTAAAGAATTCAATTTATTTTTAATTGTTTCTACTTCTTATGACATCATTTTCCTCATTTGATAAGCTAGTTATCTTTAAGCTAAGAGAAATGTGATTTTGTTTTAATTTATCATTATTGTTCTTAAGAATCACACTCTTTAGAAATATCATCAAATTTTGATGCTAGCATATCATGATCGAATTTTAAATTTACATACTTGTTTTTTAAATCAATAAAATTATGATGCAACTTTTTATAGGCATGCATTAATCTATCATAAGCACAAACGAGTTCATCAATAGATAAATCATCATCGGACTCGCATACCTCAATAGGATTATCGCCTAGTCGCTGTGTGCATGATGAAGCTCCAATATCACTTGAAATGGACTCCACTGGATTGCGTTGAAGTTCCTCCCAAGTTATCGTGATATACTTCTATATGTTTTTATAAATTGTAAGCACTATCAAAATGAACAAGCTTGTTAGATATCGATGAATCAAAGTCATTTAGCAAAAATTCCAACAATAACTTGTTCATAGTAGACATCTTTTTATTATTATTACTCCACTTGAATTTTTTCTAAGCGGGTACAACATAAGCATAATCAATTATTACCCATAAGTCAAAATGTTTAGATCTAATAAAAAGTTTAAATCTAACATATCATTGAGCATAAAGGAAATCATTTAATTTTGGAGCAATGTTAATAGCATAACCTAAACTAGGTGCACCGTACCTGTCCATAATATAAATGCAAGCAAGATGAAATATCACAAAACTAGATTAACAATGTGAGGATCTTTGACTGTAGGTGATTAAGCCACAAATTAAAGAGCATCATGCTTTGATACCAAATAAAAGTACCCTAGAGAGGGTGAATAGGGTAATTACTAATCTAATTCGATATTAATACCAAATTTAAAACTTATTAACTAATATATCCTAATGATGTAATATACAATGAAATATGCAGGAATAGGATATACAATTAAATAATAGGCGAAATAAATTTAAACACAAGAACAAGAGAGATAGTGCACAAATGACAAACGCAAACACAAGGCAAATGATGACGGAGTTCGGTCGACCTACGACCTACGTCTCTGCTCCTTACCCTCGAGAAGAATCTCTACTATCTCAAAAATAATACACAATCGGTTTTTCAACGCTCACCGATAAACGTTACAACTCACATAATTTTTAATACAATAGACTCCTCTAAGTGTTGGCTTAGCCCGTGTCACCTTGCTCAAGTGCTCGGAATTACTATCTTTCCATAGGATTTACAACCGATATTACTCCTCTTGGAATTGACCCCGTCTCTTACCAACCACTTCTCTAAGTGTCCTTGTATATTACAATGTGTTTTCTCAACAATAAGGTTCAAATACAAAAGATTTGTTCTCTAACAAGAATGAGAATGAAATTAAGCTCACACTCAATGAATCACTCACCACAAATCAAATTATACTTAATGTGAAATACTAAAAGATCAATAGGTTGTGTGTGTAATCAATGAGTAAAAAGAAATATAAACTCAATTAAAAATCTAGCTTATAGAAATGATGAACAAAATATAATTGCTAGAGATTGAGTTTAGAAAAACTTCTCTGAAAACAAGAGAGATGGAGATATGGAATTGAAGTTCAAACCGAAATTATCTCCTCTTATTGTGAAACTCTATTCACATAAACAATATACTTAAAAACCTTTAAACAAACTTGTAAAAACTTATTTTAAACTTATCTTAGATAAATCAGAATGTTGAGGCTAAGGGGTATATATAGGTTCCAAGAACAAACCCCAAAAACTCAGAAAAAATCAACAAAAACAACAAAATCCCTGAAAATCAGAAAATTGGAAACTAGCCTTTACAGTAGGCGTCAGTCGACTGATGCACTATTCAATTGACTGATGAGCTGACTGTTGACTGTCGCTCAAACATCATCGGTCGACTGATTGTACCATCAGTCGACTGATGAACTGCCTCAGTCGACTGATGCGATCAGTCGACTGAGTAGAAACAAATGATGATTCCAGTGGGTTTCTTCAGTCGACTGATGACCCTTGTCAGTCGACTGAAAACATGCACAATAATAGTTTTGCATAGTAAAATTAATTTTTAAAGAGCTTTTAAAAGTAGCAAATAAATTCTAAAAATTATAAAATTTGGGAAAATGTTTATAAACATAAAAATAGATATGTTACAAAAGAAAAATTTCAAATATCATTTCCCGTTTGTGAAAACTCATCATTTTGTAAAATCTCAAAAGTACGTGTTCGTTAAAACACTTGATTTTGACAAAATGACTTAAACCAAGTTTTAAAATCTTTTGAATGATTTTATAGACTTAGAAAAAGATGTAAACTAGGATTGTTTAGTCCATAAACTAAGAACACAATATTTTCTCAAAAATACACATATTATGATAAAAATGAGAAATACGTGTGTGTATAAAATTGAGCTTAAATTATTATCATATAAAATATAACTCCTAAACTAATATATCCAAGTTGATTGTGTATGAAGCTTGCTTTTGAATCTTTGACTTAAATTGTGTTGGCTTCATTTCGGATATTGTCGTTATGGCGCAAATCCTTTTAACCTGGATACATGTTAACCAAAACATAAATACTGGAAAAAATACACAGTTATAAATTGTTTATTAATCATCAAAACTAGATAAGATTGTAGGCTCATAAACATGAGTCCTAACAGGTATAAAATATGTGAGGGTATTTCGGTCGAAGTGACCGTGACTAATACAAGTGAAGTCACATGAAGACATGATGGAGAAAGAGTGTCTTTTATTGCTTAAATTATTAGTATTAGGATGTAAGTACATAATTTATTCAGAAGTACATCCAGAAGAACCGCATCTAGGGAGATTCCTGTTAGAAGTAATGGCAAGAGTTACAGATCAGGTTAATTGAAGCCCACTTCTACTATATTAGAAGAACCTGGTTGATTGATTTCTTGCCTTTTTTGACAAGATATTGAAAGAAGCGAAAGACTGAATTATAGTGTTTATACGCTGACTAGATCAAGTCTGTCCTTGAATGGGGGCCTAGGATTGATAATGACATCCTTCTGTAAGTCATTCAATTTACAGATATCGAGACCCTTTGAGCAATCATCACTCACTCCAGATGTGTTCTCGTGTTTGAAGGAGAGTATTGGCTATTTGGTTATGTGGATGGTTTTAGAAATACACATATTACAGAATTCCAATATATCATTTGATTTTTTTTCCATGTTCTGATTTTCTGCTTCTTCAAGGTCTGATTTTTATCCGTATATAGCAAACCCCTGAAAGATACCTTAGTCCATTTCTGAAATCCCTTGGCTCCAACTAAAGATTAGTAACAAATTAATTAAGATAGAAGAATTTGATATCATCATGAACATTCAATCTGTCATTTGACCTCTTTTCGCTATCCAACACTCACACCTTCCTGGGCAATGGTTATATTTAATTTTGAGTATAAGAAGGATCTTAGCCATAAGACAAATAAAGTTAAAGACTTAAATTTGAAGAAAACTTTTGGTCTTTGGCCGGTATAAAACAATAACGATTCTGAAAAACTCATATTCCAATTTCCAAAGGGCACCTATATTCACTGAAACTTAAGGGCATTAAAGGAACCATGACATTCATCTGTTGAATAGAGAGAGAAAGTGGGAGCTTCTTGAACATCGATAATGTCTTAAGGCTAATAGTCTTTATACCCTCACAGGCTACTTTCGCTAGGGGCTTAAATTAAAAATAACAAATTAGGGATCATGGTATCTGACTACCATCAAGAGAGGAGGGAAAGAGAGGAAGGGTGGAGGGGAGGGAATGGTGGAAGGAGGGAGGGATATACTATTATTTACTATTAGACAGGGAGTGAAGAGAAGTACAAATACGACAGAGACAAATTAGTGAGAGAGAAGATGTTATGACAATCAGTAGTCTTCGAAGCCAAAGGGGTGATATGCTTGTATTCGACCAAAGTGCTAGTCGTTCCCTCCAAAATAAACAGAGTTTGATTTAGGACAAATCTTTGAAAAAGACTACTTTTAAAACATAATTAGCAAAATAGACCGAAAAAGTATTTAATTAGCAAAATAGACCATTCTTGCTAAAAGTTGGTCTATTTCGCTAATTAAGTGTCAAATTTGGTCTATTTTAAAATTTTATCAATTTCACAACTATTTTTTTCATAAAAATTATAAACATGATTATATATATAAATTGTGAAAAAGTTACATTTGATGCAATTATAATTTTCTATTTAATTGTAAAAATTAAGTTTCTAAAAACAGACTTGGAGTAAATTTAGTTGTGCATTGTTCTTTAGAAAGTGTTGTGTTGTAGTTAACAAATGTATAGTTTAATAAAATGAATTTCCATTGTTCATTACTATATTTTGAAATTATAACTACAGTTAAATTTTATGCATGCAAAGGGAGACCAAAATTAACTTCAAATAAGAAAAAATATAATAAAAGATAATAGTGTACACTCACAAAATAAAAAATTTCCATGACGAGGTGAATATGTAGTTCATAAAACA
>BQKN01065228.1:394084-411538 GCA_022839385.1 Asparagus kiusianus
CTACACGACGCTCTTCCGATCTCTGCGAGGTAGCTAGGGGAACCAGGAAAGAAAAAAATAATCCACAAGAACACATCCTGATTTGCATGACTATAGACCAACATCAACCATATTAGTGTGGCACTCTCATACCGGATAAATATATCTTTTCTAATATACAATAAATATATACCAACGAGGCAATTTAGTATAACACTCTAATATTTATAACCTTAAAAAATTTCATATCATACAGTTCAGAGGTACTCTTACATCTTAATAACAAAGGGCAACAAAAGATAGTTATATAACATCTAATCATAAATTTCTAAAAGATGAAACAGCAATGTAAATGATTCATTAGATAAATGATATTACTTAGCAACACCCAATACGACAATCTGGATATTATAGTAACAATGGAAAAGTCAAACACCAAGTATAGTCTAACAGTTTAGTTGCATTGCCATTACCAAAGAACTGTGTGAAAATTCGTGTGAAGAAGCTGATGTTGCGTGAGACATTGTAGCCAATTGCAGGAGGAAGAGGTTTGACAAGGGTGTCAACACTAAAAACTCGTTGAAGAAACTGCAAGCATGAGAAATCATCCAGTTAGGCAACTAACAACTAACAACCATGAAGAAAGACTGCCACAAACTACACCACTGAAAGAAATGGTTGCAAAAAAATATCAGCAGAAGAATACATATAAGAGATACAGATCCTTATAACTTACAGAATTCTTTTGAAAGGAAAGAATTATCCAACAGAGATACAACACAATATCAATGTTATGTAAATTTTTTTTGTGAACAAAGTTATTAAATAATATAATAGGTTGAAAGACAAGTAAAAATTACATGTATTGAACATACATAAATTTATTTCAAGAGAAAAACATTCTGAATACGTTTTAATGCCACTGTAACTTGACCTTTCATTAAAAGCTAAGCCTATATGTTCATTGTAAGATTATGGAACTTTTTTCTAATAAAAAGTTTATCGTAGTGCTGTGCAAAATCCTCCAAAGTTCATGGTAGTTTTGTGATATTTTTTACCCATTAAAAGGTTAATTATGAAGAGGACATATTCTAGAAGGCAAATGGTAGAGGAGGCTGAGGAGCGTCTAAGAAGTGTATTGTCCTACGTGGGCATGGTTCTGTGAATTAAGTGCCCTTGCTGCACAGTACGCAACAACTAATCAAAATGCATAATTCAGAACTCACCTTCATTAATTACCAAAGGTGTCTATTTATCCAACTGAGGCAGTGAGGCTATTGTTCAGTTAGCCATTTAAAACGTTCCTACACTATAATATGTTGTACTCTGTTTCCGATACTAATTAATACAAGACCACGACCAAATATATGCAGACCTAAATATGTATCTTCAGAAATATTTGTGTATCCACATAGCAATATAGCATATTTTCATATATGCAGGAACAACTTCAACAAGTGTTAGGCTACAAAAGGGTCAGCAAAGTCAGTCACCCAGACAACAGCAAAGACATGGCTAAGTTTTTTAACATTGTAGATGTTGTTCTGGTATTCTTAATGCTCACCAACCTCCTTGCTTTCCGTGAAGTAAGTAGCAAAGTGGTTTCTCCCTCATTCATTCAGAAATGAAATTCACGGGGGAAAAAAGAACCATACTTCAGTTACCACGTCCTACAGAGCCAGCGCTTTGTTGGTGTTGCCAGTCTACTCAGTAAGTGCTTCCTCTATGGGGACGTCGACAAGGAAACTAGTGAAAAAAAGTGTCCCATTTAGGCCTACTGTCGAACATCCAGATAAATAAGTTGGATTCTAGCCTTCAATATCACATGTATCTCTTGTGTTCATGAGGTTATCATCTATGAAATGAAATAAATCAAAATTTTGATTAATAAGTTGCAAAATACTTTGGTATTTGCTTAATCACTGTGACATCTCAATCAGACGATGTCAAGCAAATACATTGGTATTTGCTACAAGGATTTAACGTTCTAGTTGTAGAATGCACACTAACTAAATGAAACAACCATTACACATATTTGTGGGTCTCTCACAGAAATACTTCATAATTTTAATAAAAATCAGTTAAATCTCTAGAAGATTGATATCAGAAATAGCATGAACAAGAAAGGCCAAATCAGTAAAAATAATCAAATCATTCGCTGTAACAAGATGAAATATTAGAGTGCTAACATCCAATCCACAGCCTTAGTAACCAAGGCCCACTCCTTGGTTTTCATCTGACAACACAAAACCGAACCCACATCAAATTATAGTCTAGTACCCCCAAACCCAATTCACGGGCATCAATGAAAACTGCAACTAATAAAAAAAAATGAGGATTAAAAAGAAAAATCACCGCAAAGTTCCTCTGAAAGCTGTATCGGAGCTCAGGATCGATCTCGACGGCCGAATCGCCGTCGTCGGCGTTGAATTTAACGGAGCGTTTCTTGGGGACGTGCATCACCGGCGTTGAACCGGGGTTGTTGGTGACTTTTAGCTTTCCGTCCTCGAAACTTTTGGAATTTGCATCGTCGCCCCTCCACGGCGCTGAGGCCAATAAGTCCTTTTTCTTCATCGTTTTTGCTTCGTTTATGGGAGAGACTGGGGAAAGGATAGAGTTTTATAAAAGAGAAAAGGGTTCTTTCATATTTTAGGGCCCTAAAACCTTTAACGTTTTTAAAATTACTCCCTCGAGTAACTAAATTTATATTAGGTCCCCCACATGTTACATTTTGCACTGCTGTCCTTGACTGGGGAGATTAATTTCACACAAACTCACAAGAATTGGAACTAGTTAAGGAAAAAATTGCCGAACCATATAGCCATTTCAACAATTTGAAATACTTATGTACTGATTTCACAATATTAAGGCTAATATGAAAAAAAACCACGAGAAAACTTAACTGTTTATGATTTTCTAGGGCTAAATTAAAAACCCTTGAACTTTAGGGTGATTTGTGGAAAGAGATCTTAAACTCAAAAAGCTAGACGAACCCCAAATATTTATGGCTAAAAAACACATAGATACCCTATTATTTCACTCACTTTGCACTTATATACCTGATGATGCTAAATGACCACATAGTCAATTATATCTGTGTTAGGATAGGGGTGCCCGGGTAAGGTTGATAAGGAGTCGTTTCCTTCCCCGATTATCTGGTTCTGAGTTGGGTTGCTGAAAAGTCTGCACATGTAGAAACACATGAGAAGACGGGGACTGGTCCCCCGTGT
The DNA here is from genome assembly GCA_022839385.1 of Asparagus kiusianus. Lineage (NCBI taxonomy): Eukaryota > Viridiplantae > Streptophyta > Magnoliopsida > Asparagales > Asparagaceae > Asparagus > Asparagus kiusianus. The sequence goes on from BQKN01065228.1 coordinate 397,294, forward strand.
TTCCTCCGACGATCAAATTAGCTGGTGAGCTTGAGTGAGAAAAGTAAAAAACTTTTGAGAGTTCTTGTGTGTGCAATATGATTTGTAGAAGACACTAATTTTACAGAAAAAACCAGAATCAGATCAGAATCCCAATCCCCCTGATGAAGAGATAGTATCTTGTATTTATAGTGGTGCTGCAAGGGCAGAACCATCATTGTGGCCGAGCACAGGATGGCGGTGAAGAAGCATGGGCAGGCGGTTGAGTCAGCATGTCCTTTACAGGTGTCGGCTAGCGACTGGAGGAGAGATCACTCGGTATTAAATGGGAAGTGATCGGAGGCATGACGGTGCTGACGTGGTCCGATGAGTCATGAAGACTATCAGGGCTAGAGGGCGCTTGCCAAGCCTTGAATGTGATGTTAACACATTGTCAATGGGAGAGGCTCGAGGCTGAAGTTGTCCTCTAGCTTCACCGAGAAGTAATGCCTTTTGAGGCATCCTTGTGAGGTGTCGAGTAGTTGGTCGAGTGGGCTCATTGCGAGTCGTCTTCGACAAAAAGGGCGATAAGTACCGCCTTTCGAGTATGCATGAAGGAATGTCGACTCGGCGAGTCGGCTGAGTTGTCATCTTTGCTGGTCTTCGGCCGCCAACTTGATTGGGGCATTGCATGCAGATGTACACCATCTGTTGCTAGAAAAGGATCGTACATAGGTGATTGAAAACACCATAACAGTTGAGCCCTTTTATTTGGAGTCGGCTTTAGTCAGGTTTGAGTGAAATAAAAATTACTTTGGATGGACGTGGGTGCTTTAAATGCGAGAACTGAAAAGTCCCTTCAAATTGACGTGGCTAATGTCACTACACGTTCTTTTTTTATTGTCGCAGCTCCACATTTCTTGGCAAATTGCGCGCTACTCAAGGTGAGTAGGCAGTGCCTCAATCCGCGAGACGACGCTTCAAATTCTAAAAATTAATCTTAGCTGTTGGCTGGAATGTGATCCGACGGCTCTGATCCTGGATATATATGGAACCAAAGCTAGAGAGATGGTGGTTACTGCCTTTTCAAATTCCCTTCAGAGAACTAATTTTTTTCCACTCATCTTTTTCGGCAATCATATCTGCAATCTCAAATAGCATCTGAGCCTGTGGATCGTTGAGCTCTCCTGGCAGGGATTCACTCCAAAGTGACACAGTCCCAGATGAGGACACTCTTTAGGAGGTTTGACATCCCCAAGGAGTATGATTTGATAGCTCCGACGAGGTCAGAGGCTATCTTTGATCATGGGTTGGAACAGGGCCCGCTATATCTGAGGCACTTGGAATGTGGTCTACGGCTTCCCTTGGATCCCTTCCTCCAGCAAGTATACATGGCGTTAGGGGTGTCGCCAGCACAGATGAAGCCGAACGCCATCACCATCTTGGTGGGGTTCATGGTGATCTGCCACTGGTTGGCAATCAAGCCATCCTTGCGGGTCCTGGGCCAGCTGGTGGTTGTAAAGGTGAGTTAGACTGAGCCCCACTTCCACTTTCAAATGGTGGGGAAGTTCAGGCTCATCTCCGACCTTCCAGACTCGCACAAAGACTGGAAGGAGAAGTTCATCTGGGTCGTGGGGGACGCCCTAGAGTTGACCTGCTCAAACTGGCCCGAAATAAGGAGGGAGACACTCATGGAGGGTGACTTGCTTGAGGTCAAGAGGGATGAGCTTGACCATATCAAGGCATATGCTGGCTCTCGTCGACTCGATCATCTGCTGGATAGCTCGGTCTTGCGGGTTGCCGGTATATCGGTTGTGACTCCTTCTGACCAGGATCATCAGAGGGCTTCAGCCCTTGTTGTGGGGACAATAGGAGCAGCGACGACGCCTACTGTTTCTTTGCCTGCTCCCCAGGAGGGGTCGTCTGCTAGGCCTATGAAGCATCTTGCCTCCAATAGAGGCCGAGACGGCCGAGGAGGAGCCTACTCCCTCCCTCGTCCGTAGACAGGGGTGGAGGGATGTGGAATAGGTACTTCAAGTAGCGGCTGAGATGGTCGAGACCGACCTCATTCGCCTAGACGAGCCAGCCTCAGGATAACCAGTCGAGGCTTCTCAAGAAGAGGGAGCCGAGGCCAGGGCTTTTGCTAGGAAAGGAGAGTCGTCCGGTCACCTCGGCGAGTTTACTCGTCTGGGGAAGGAGACGATCGAGGAGGAGATAGTGTCTCCTACAAGGCTAGAATATCCCTTTCCTCACCGGGTCTCCGACATCAGAGAAGAAGAATGAGAGAAGATGAGGAAGTATCTCATCGGCTCTCAGGGGTCAGCTCTCGATATAGACAAGAGCCCGACCCAGAGCATTGCTTTGAGCCTAATCACCACCTTGACGTCAGGGGAACCATCCCAGGCTCTCGCCAGACTCAGCAGAAGGCGATTGAGCAGTTCTGGCTTCCTCATGATGAGGAGTATTTGCAAGGAGTCCTCGATGTCGGTCTCCACCATAGCCTTCGCAACTACTTTGTTCGAGGTGCATTGGTGGAGACGGAGTTATACTATCGGGTGGAACAGGCATGGACCGCATATCTAAAGCTCCTTGGAGAGGTTACTTCTCTGAGGGTTGAGAGAGGGGCCGACTTGGAATAGGCAGGGGAGATGCCAGCCCTAAGTGCTCCCGAGGTCGACGAGCTCAGGAGGGAGCTAGAGGAGAGCAAGAGGAAGGCTAGGAAATTGGGCGAGGCTCTCCAGGAGAGGGACCATACTATGGTGCTGGTCAAGATGGAGAAGGAGGTAGCGGTGCATGCGAAACATCAACTGGATGAGAAGCATGCAGCGTTGGCCAAACTCTAGGGGGAGGACACCCACCTGCAGGAGTCTCTGTCGGCGGCCCAAAATAGAAATGCCTATATAGAGTCAGAGCCTCACTGCTAGGAGATTATTAAGGGGTATCACCAAAGCTTAACTAGGAAAACTAAAGTGGCGATCGCCTGCAAGGCAGGATATGACTACCTCTCAGCGTAGCTCCCAGCCGAGATGAGGAACCTACCCGACCACTTCCACTATCCTCCCATCATGACTAAGTGTCTAGACGAGCTGGTGGAGGTGGAAGCATTGGGAGGGGGACTTGATCTCGATGAGGATGAGGGAGAATCGGATGAAGGAGGAGACTGCTTGATTCCTCCGTCGGTTACTCCTAAGGGTTCCCCCCAGCGACTCTAGGAGCGGGAATGGACTTCTCGTAGCCTCCTAGGACTCTTCTGTATCTCTGCTTTTGTTGTATATATGTATACATTGTATCTTATAAATATTCCTTATAAATGAATAATAAATATTTTAAGCCTGAAATTGCTTGTCATGTGCTGTGCAATCTCCATCTGTGTCTTCTAAATAACTTAGCTCCATCATAGACTTGAATTGACTCGAGGGGACTCGTCTTTCATTGAGAAGATACGTCTTGAACTTGAGTAGTCACTTCTGATGTGTTAGTTTTTCATCTAAGTATGGAATTGATCTAGTCGACTATTTTGTCTAGTTGTCATTTGGTCTTCTTGGGCGAGTGCCTGAGAAATACTCTTTGAAGTCTGTTGTCGGCTATCAAGGGTCAACTAGGGACCGGTCGACTGTTTACCAAATAAACATCATTTAGTAAGTTTCCAAAAGCCTTTATTGGGCAGGTGAAACGTCACTGTAGGAAATGACATGATGACGCTGTCAGTTGTCAGAGAGTTATGGTGTCGCTTTAATTTTTGATCGAAGAGGCACAGAGTAAAGAGGGTAGTACTTCGAATTTTGTATGATACGTTTGAGATTTCAAGGCGAATCTTGCCCGTTCACTCAGAAATGAGCCAACCATCCAGATTAATCTATGTGTTCTTCTTAAATTCTATAAATAGCCCATTGGGAGCACAGAAGAGTCTTCTTCACAAATTCTTGCTCTAAATCTTCGGCTCTTATATCTTAGTTTTTCCAAATCCTTTGCACTCTAAATCTTCAGATGGCTTCTCAGACCTACACCACCTGCTGCAATGAGGAGAGAATCGCTCTTCTTCGGCCGATCTACTCAAAGGTCATCATCAGAGAGCTCGAGCAATACCATGAGCTCTATGATATCCCCAGGGCTTTTACGATTGCAGCGCCAAGTGGGGATGAGTCGGTGTACCGCCATGGCCAAAATAAAGCACCGTTGTGTCTCACATATCTCGAGTATGGGCTCCGACTATTGCTCTATCCCTTCATTAGGGATGTATGCATTGCTCTGGGGGTTTCCCCCTCTTAGTTCTCCTCGAATGCAATTGGGGTTCTGGTGGGTTTCATCATTATCTGCCATCGGGTTGGCATTCTGCCAAGCATGCACCTCTTTACGCATCTGGTCAGGGTCAAGTTGATGAGGAGGGACCCGCACTACTTCTACCACTACAGTGGAGGTGGTAAATTTGTCTCGGATGCTCCTGAGTTGAACATGGACTGGGAGGAGCGGTTCATGTGGGTCTTCAGCACCGATGACATCCTCTCCTGCCCTAATTGGCCTTAAGTGATGAAGGATGCACTGAAACCATGCTTCTTTAATGCTGAGGAGAGGTAGCAGTTAGAGAAGATCCTCTCCTATGCCGGGTCTTAGGGGAGGAGCAAACTCTTTGAGATGGCATCTCTCCGGGTGGCAGGTGTGTCTATGGTCTTGCCCTCCGAGGCTAATAAAGTGAGGGTGAGTTTGTTGGCCCTTCCCCTAAAAAAAATCGCTAAGAGGTATTTAAGGGGTGAGGAGTCGGGCTCTACTACAAGGCCCCAGAAGAGGTTGAGGGGAAATGTCGCCCCTAAGGAGGCGGTCAGCTTGAAGTTGTGGGCGTCCGAAATTGCTGTCCAACTAATGAGGCAGAGGAAGGCCAAGAAGGACCAAGGGCCCAACAAGCCGACCGGGCCAGTCCAAGTCGAGTCGGCTGAGGAGCTGTGGTCGGCCTAGGAGCAGCAGTAGGCCATCCCAGTCAATCGGTCGAACAAGGTCATCGTGATCGATGACTCTTCACCTCCTAGGCTAGATGAGGTAGTCCTAGCAGTCGAGGCTGATAAAGTTAGGGCCTTTTCTTAGGAGGCAGTTGGCTCAAGCCATGTGCTCGAGCTATCACATAGATTAGGCAAGGAGCCTACGGGGGCTTCCAGGAGTGTCGAAGAGCAAGTACCTCCCCCATCGTTTGCAGCGAGCGAGGCTGGCGAGGAAGAAGAAGAGAATTGACCATTTCTCCACTAGACCTTAGAAGTTAACCCCCTCTTCTGGGAGAAGGCCAATGCCATGTTGATGGGGGTGCCGCTATGCCCATGTTCTCCTAAGAAGGTGATAATCACATTTTATTACAATTTTATACACTCATTATCTATTTTATATGAATAAATATGTCACTAATAATTGTTTTTATCTTTAAATACAGGTTAATGAAGAATAAAGCTCAAAAAATCTCATCTCTCAACAAAGGCCCCTTGATTTAACATCAAAGCAAAGCCTAAAGTAAAAGAATGAAGCCCATGAAGCCAAATAATTTCTTTCAATATTTAATGAAGCATTGAAGCCCAAAATATCAAGAAAATGTCCAAAAGTCCAAGCCCAAAAGCCCAAGAAAAATAAATATATCATCAAGGAACAAATGAAGAAGTTTTGTGAAAAAGGAAACAAATCATGCAATCTGGATATCTCGGTAATGTTTGGTATTTTAGCCATATCTCCCTCGTATCAACTCGGAATTGACTGAATAAATATTCTCTGGAAAGCTACGAACGAGATCTATAACTTTTGTATTTATGATATCTCTGAAATTGGAGTATATCATGGACAAATATTCGTACAAAGAAGCACAATCTGAATTTCTGTGCTTGAGAAGTAATTATGGGAAGAATTTGAAGGTTAATGAAGAATAAAGCTCAAGATCTTTTCTTTCAGCAAAAGCCCATTGAATTAATGAAGAAAACAAGCAAAAGGCCCAAGAATTCAAGCCCAAAAGTTCAAAGGCTAAAAATGATTCCTTAAGGCTTAAGTCTTCATCCAAGGGCTCTCATTCATTATTGTTTACTATAAATAGGGGTAGAAAGTGAGGGGTTGAAGGTGTGAAAAATTTTGTAACTCCATTTGGAGAGGAGGGCTACTCTTAATTGAGAAGTCCTTCCAAAAATTGTAACTTTTGTTGCAATTAATAATAATATTTTTTCTTCACTTTAAATTTTTGTTTTCTCCTCTTTGTTGAATGATGAGGATGGAGATGAAGAGCAATTTGAAGGTTTGCATTTCTTTTCTCTTTTATTTTTTTAGTAATTTCTTTATTATTGCTTATTAGTTAGATTTACATTTATGCTTGTAGTGTAGATTTATTTTCTTGTCTTTTTATTTCTTTTTGCACTTTATTTTGTAGAGTAGATTTATTTTCTTGCATTTAATTTTTACAATTTATTTTGTAGTTTAGATTTTAATTCTTTGTAGTTAGATTTATTTCTTGTTCATAGTTTAGATTTTTCTTTTATTTTTCTTTTTGTAATTAGTTATTTTTCTTCTTGCTTTTATTTCTTAAGATGTAAAATTAATTCTTGAAGGAATCTTAGAATTGTATGAAACTAGTCTAATTTCTTTTATATGGTATGAATTATTCTCTTTCACTTAAAATATTCATGTTTAGGATAATCAACTAGAGAACTAATCGGTAGAAGAAGAATTTGATAATCTATGCTTATCTTAAATGGTTTGATAGGTTATGAATTCTAGGATTACTATCTTGTTGTTATTTTTATCATGAATAGTAATTTTAACTTAGATGATAATTTAATAGGTTATACTTTCCTTAAATGGTTTGATAGTCTATGCTTAATAAATCTAAGTTGAAATATGATAAAAAAAGAATAGTTTGTAGTTTGTAATTGAAATTAGCTAGTAGATTAAATTCTAGATTTCTCATATCTTAATTGAATCCCCCATCTTGACTTTCTTGAATTTTCTTTTCATTCTTGATTTTATTCATTCTTCTTTCTTGCCTTATGATTTTATTTATTCTTTGATTCTTATTTCTTTTCTCTAAAATTCAATTTATTATCTCTTGCATATATTCACAACAATCACTCATCACAATCACACTTATTCTTTAATCCTATTTTGTCACGTACACAACATAAGAACCTATTCTAATAATCTCTTAAATTCACCTTCCTCGTGGGATCGATAACTTTTATACTATAACTTGATCAATTGTGCACTTGCAATTTTGGTACATAATTATGCCCCATCAAGTTTTTGGTGCAGTTGCCGGGGAAGGTGCTTAAATAGGATTTTATTATTTTGGTTCTTTAACTTGTGTGTTTTCTTGTGAAGGAACCGCTTGGAGCTTGAAAGTCTTGGATTGAAGATCAAGAACTTAGAGAATTGCTTTCGGGTAAGTCCTCTTTCTAGTTTTCAATTCCACCCTTTTTAGTTAGCTTCACAATTAGAGACAATTAGGATTTAAAAAAACAAAAAAACAAAAAGATTTTATTTTTGTTGACCATAATAAAATCCACCTTTCACTTGAACATTAACTAACAAGATAATAAATTCAAACAAGAGCTCTCTTCTCACTTTTGATTGTTGTTGATCATAATTATAAAAAAAAGATTTTCTTTTTATCATCCTTTTTAGTCGCTTTTAATTTTTAGGATTGCATTTCATATAGTTAGTAGGAATTCACCAAAGTGATTGTAGCACTTGATTTGTCACACACTTAAAACATTCTTAAGGGCAAAACCCCCAATCAAGATAAGGTAAGGGATTTCATCACCCTTTCCTTAGTCCACAAATCACTAATTTCCCACTTCACAAAACCAAGCCTTCTAAAACTCATTAGACGTTGGCCCCTAAGGACTCGAGCTCAATAAGGAACAAGAAATCCTTAAGTGAACCGGTTTAAATTTTCTCAGATTAGTTGGTGTCTAAGGCAAGGTTTAGGGGTTGCGTAAAGCGCTCCGCAAGGAACGAGATACTTAATTGATCTCTGATTACCCTCTAGTACTATTCTTACCTGGCTAACTACCTTGGTAAAACTTTAATCTTTTCACTGTAGGAGTTTTTGGTTAGGAGCTGGTCTAGTTGAGTTAGGCTAAACCCTAGAATTAGAGTGATTAAAAAGTGATTGCTTTGATTTGTTTTAGTTAGGATTTTTTCTTTTCTTCTCATAAAAAAAACTAATTTTCTTTCCTTAAAAAAAGAGTTGTTTTGGTGTATGCAAACTTGGGTTAGGGATAATTCTCACCGTTTAATCCGTGTTGAACCAATCTAAGAAATGACAAATCAACCCGTTCTTCAGGATATGTGTTACCCTACCAGAAATGCAATTCCGTCTTGCATAAGGCTCCCCGAAGTAAATGGAGTAAATTTTGAGCTTAGACCGCATTACATAAACATGCTTCCCAAATTCCTTGGTAATGAAACAGAAGATTCATATATTTTTATCTCAAAATTTGAGGAAGTGTTATTATGATTAAAATGGGAGAATTAATTAAAGATGTGATTAAACTTAGATTTATTCCATCTGCTCTTAAGGATAAAGCTAAAAATTAGCTGTACAGCTTACCGACAAATTCCATCTCAACTTGGGATGAGTTTGTCACCGTTTTTCTTAAAAAAATTTTCCCTATTCACAAAACGGTAAAGCTAAGGAACAACATTCAAAACTTTAAAATTATGCCTGGAGAGCCATTCTGGAAATATTTCGACCGATTCAAAGATCTTTTAATCCAATGTCCTCATCATGGTCTAGAAAAATGGCGATTGTGCCAAGTCATATATGAAGGATTGAACTATTCTTCAAAAACATCTTTAGAATCGATGTGTCAGGGAGATTTTATGAGGAAAAACGCAGATGAAGCTTGGGAATTTCTAGAGAGTTTATCCGAGAAAACAATACAGTGGGAAAACTGTGATGACAGGGTTTCATCAGTTCCCCAATCTAAGTCTAGTGGTCTTTCCCTGGAGTCAAACATTACTTCTGAAGCAAAGATGGCAACAATTCTGCGGAGATTAGAAGCCTTAGAAGTTAAGGAACGAGCTCAAGCTTAAATCAATCATATTTCTGCCCCGAGTTGTCATAATTATCAGTCTCCTACCCACGTTTCAGAGGAATGCCCTCTCCTAGGAAACAACCATGCATTAGAACAGATGAACGTTGTATTCCAACGCCCTAGAAATGATCCATTTTCTCCAACCTACAATCCAGGTTGGAGAAATTATCCCAACTTTGCATTTGAATCAATGAAATTCTCCCGGAAATCAAAACTTCATTTCCACGTCAAACCAACAATTCCCTAGGGGAAATACTGTCCCGTTCAACTCACCAAACAATTTTCAACAAGCTAACCCAGTTTTTCCAACCCAACATCCTCATCCTCACTAGCATACAAATCCTTCAAATTCTGATCATGACAAACGTTTAAGTGTCTTAGAAAAGGGTTTAGAAGCTATGATCAAAGCTTCTACACAAACTACCAACATGTTGACCTAATCATCCACCACTCTAAATTCCTTCATACAAACCACCGGCCAAGTGCTCAACTCGAACACTCAAGTCATAGCCCGGTTAGAAACCCAACTTGGGCGACTAGCCACTACCATGAGCGAGAGAGAAAAAGGAAAATTCCCAAGTCAACCTGTTGCAAACCCTAAAGACAATGGATTCACTTCAAACCATCCAGCTCATGTGAATGCAGTTCACACACTGCGATCAGGAAAACAAATAGACAACCAAGTTAGAATGCCACCGGATCAAACCCCTTCTCCCATCCAACACACTCCTTCCGATGAAGCAATTCCTTCCGATGTCCAAAACGTTGAACATGAGATTGAGCCTAATCTAGATAGGTATAGGCCCGTTATCCCCTTTCCAGATAGACTCAAACATAGGAAAAACTCCCCGCAGGTTGAGAAAATCTTAGAAACGTTAAAACAGGTCAAGATCAACATCCCTCTCCTAGATGCAATCGAACAAATCCCTTCTTATGCAAAGTCCTTGAAGGACTTATGCACTAAGAAAAGAACCACCAACGTCCCCAAGAAAGTCTTCTTAGCTGCCAACCTCAGTGAAATTTTTTCAAAACCCATGCCGTTGAAATACAAGGACCCTGGTTGTCCCACAATTCCATGCGTCATAGGTAACCCTCACATTGATAAGGCACTTCTAGACTTGGGAGCCAGCGTCAACCTCCTTCCTTATTCAGTCTATCAACAGCTAGGTATAGGAGAACTTAAACCGATAAGATGCACTCTACAGTTAGCTGATAGATCTGCAAAAATTCCCAAAGGAGAGGTAGAGGATGTTCTGATCAAAGTTAGAGAGTTCATTTTCCCTGTTGATTTTATTGTCTTAGAAACGCAGCCCGTTTCCAATCTCAAAAGTCAAATCCCCGTCATTCTAGGAAGACCATTCTTAGCCACCTCAAATGCTTTGATAAATTATAGAACCGGTCAGATGAAACTATCTTTTGGGAATATGACTGTTGACCTCAATATTTTCAACTTAGGGAGACAGCCTAGTGATCCATCTGATGAACCATGGAAGTGAATTTCATTCAAGGAATATCCAGTGAACAACAAGAGGGAGAGTGTGAGTCTGATACAAATGTATCTGATTTAATGATTGAGGAGCTTTCTGATGACGAACTAGAGATAGAACCACTGGTCAATCGTGTTTTTGCTGTTGGCTGGCAACGAGAACCTTTAGAGATAGAACCCCGAGTCCAGCTTCGCCCATCTGTGGAGGAACCCCCTAAGTTAGAGCTCAAACCTCTACCTGAAAATCTAGAGTATGCCTACTTAGGGGAGAACGAGTCTTTACCAGTTATCATTTCTTCTGATTTAACTACCGGTCAAAAGGAAGCTCTCTTAGATGTTTTAAGAGAGAATAAGGAAGCCATTGGATGGACCATGGCTGATAAAAGGGATTAGTCCAACCATTGTTCAACACCGAATCCATTTGATAGATGATGCCAAACCTACTAGAGATCCTCAACGTAGGTTAAACCCAGTGATGAAAAAAGCCATTAGGAAAGACATTCTGAAATGTCTCGATCATGGGATCATTTATCCCATTTCTGATAGTTCATGGGTGAGTCCGGTCCAAGTTGTTCCAAAGAAATCTGGGATCACCGTGATCCAAAATGAGGCTAATGAGCTGATTCCCACTCGAATCCAAACGGGATGGCGAGTTTGTATTGACTACCGAAAACTCAACTTAGCCACTCGGAAAGATCACTTCCCTCTTCCTTTCATTGACCAAATGTTAGAGCGTTTAGCAGGACACGAGTTCTACTGTTTCCTGGATGGATATTCAGGTTACAATCAAATCTCTATCGCTCCCGAAGATCAGGAGAAAACCACCTTCACTTGCCCGTATGGAACATTCGCATACCGACGCATGCCCTTTGGACTGTGTAACGCACCGGCCACATTCCAACGTTGCATGATCAGTATTTTTTTTGACATGGTAGAGCGATTTCTCGAAATTTTCATGGACGATTTTTCCATCTTTGGTGACACATTTTCTCAATGTTTGCATCATCTTAAACTGGTCCTAGAACGATGTAGAGAGAAAAATCTGACTCTTAATTGGGAGAAATATCATTTCATGGTCAAACAAGGCATTGTCTTAGGACATGTAGTTTCCAATAGGTAAATTGAAGTGGACAAAGCTAAGATAGATCTCATTTCCAATCTCCCTCCTCCCAAAACTGTCAAAGATGTCAGATCATTTCTTGGTCATGCTGGTTTTTACCGACGTTTCATCAAGGATTTCAGCAAAATTGCTAGACCCTTGACCAATCTCTTAGCCAAGGATACATCATTTGTCTTCTCTCCCGACTGCCTCAAAGATTTTGAATATCTGAAAAAGGAGCTAACCACAGCTCCTATCATTCATACACCGGACTAGACCTTACCCTTCGAACTGATGTGTGATGCATCTGATTCTACGATTGGTGCTGTTTTAGGACAACGATTTGATGGAAAACCGCATATGATCTACTATGCCAGTAGGACTCTGAATGATGCCCAGCAAAATTACTCTATCACAGAAAAAGAGTTTTTAGCTGTATTCTTTGCCTTAGAAAAATTCAGGTCCTACCTCATCGGTTCCTTAACCAAAGTTTTCACAGATCATGCCGTACTAAAGTATCTTTTGACCAAAAAGGATGCTAAAGCACGGCTTATTAGATGGATTCTCCTTCTTCAAGAGTTTGACATCCAAATTCTTGACAGAAGGGGAACAGAGAACCCTGTAGCAGATCACCTCTCTCGACTCCCAAATGCACCAACATCAACCGTTCCGATCAATGAGCATTTCCCTGATGAACAACTCCTACAAATCTAATCTGTCCCATGGTTCGCTGACATTGTGAACTACATAGTCATGAACCAGATCCCTTCTCATTGGTCCAAACAGGATAGATCCTGTTTTCTCTCCCAAGTAAAATACTTTTACTGGGATGATCCATATCTGCTCAAATACTGTCCTGATCAGATCTTTAGGAGGTGTGTTCCCACTGAAGAAACTAGGAGTGTTCTATCATTTTGTCATGAGCAAGCATGTGGGGGCCACTTTGGTCCAAGAAAAACAGCTAAAAAAGTTCTCCAATCTGGGCTGTATTGGCCCACTCTCTTCAAGGATTCATTCGAGTTTTGCAAAACCTTTAACCGTTGTCAGCTTTTAGGGAAGGTCACTAGGAGAAATATGATGCCTTTACAACCCATCTTATCTGTTGAACTTTTTGATCTGTGGGGTATCGATTTCATGGGACCATTTCCAAATTCCTTTGGAAATGTTTACATTCTAGTAGCCGTTGAATACATGTCAAAATGGGTTGAGGCGGTAGCTTGCAAAACTAATGACAACAAAGTCGTTGTCAAGTTTTTGAAAGAGAACATTTTTGCACGGTTTGGAGTACCCCGAGCAATCATCAGTGACAACGGTACACATTTCTGTAACCGTTCTTTTGAGGCTTTGATGAGAAAATATTCAATCACACACAAATTGTCAACTCCTTATCACCCCCAAACCAGTGGACAAGTAGAGGTCACAAACAGGCAGATCAAACAAATCTTAGAAAAAATAGTTAATCATAACAGAAAAGATTGGTCTGTAAAATTATGTGATGCTCTTTGGGCATATAGAATACCTTTCAAGGCCAATTTGGGGATGTCACCATACAGACTAGTATTTGAGAAAGCTTGTCACCTACAAGTAGAGTTGGAGCATCGAGCAATGTGGGCAATAAAACAGTTAAATTTTGACTCAGACTCGGCAGGTAAGAACAGATTGCTCCAAATAAATGAGTTGGAAGAAATTCAAAATGATGCATACATAAACTCAAAAAATTACAAAGAGAAAACCAAAATTTTTCATAATAAATCAATTTTACGAAAAAATTTCTCTCCAGAACATAAAGTTTTATTGTACAATTCAAAATTGCATCTTTTTCTTGGAAAATTAAGATCAAGATGGACAGGTCTATTTTTTGTCAAACAAGTTTTTCCGCATGGGGCTGTCGAGATAGAAAATCCTAAAAATGGTAACATTTTTAAAACAAATGGTCAACGTCTGAAACCATTTTTAGAATTTTCTACGCTCGGAGAGGAAGATGTGTTGGTTCTTCATGAACCTCATTATCTGTAAAAAAATAATAAATAAATAAATAAAAAAATAATAATAAAAATAAAATGAAATTTTTTTTCTCTTATTTGATTTCTTCATCCTCATACTAACTGTAATTACATATCCTTATCATCATTGTCGACCGAACAAATATAAGTTCTTCAATTCTTATCTGTTTTACTTTGTGCATCAGCGAATTTGCATTGAGGACAATGCAAAATTTTGGTGTGGGGGTGGGAAGTACATATTTTCCCCTTTATTTTACCTTTTAGTTGCATTTTTGTCATTTTTTCCCCTTTTCTTTTAAAAAAATTATAAAAATATTATCACTTGCCAAATTAATAAAGTTAAGTAATAATTAATCTAATTGATAGATTTTAAATTTTTCTAATTCCTAGTTAGTGATATACTCAAGTTCACCTTTTATGATAACTCCAAATAAAATTCTTAAGAAATGATTTTTCAACTAGTATACTTTACTTAAGTCTTACCTTAGACTTTTAATTAAAAATAATGAAATTTTTGCATGCTTAACTTAGAGTTGAAAATATATTTTTTCAAGTTATCTTGATTTACACATTTTTTTCAGACTATATATACTTACACACACAGATATATATATATATATATATATATATATATATATATATATAT
>BQKN01065228.1:411638-424665 GCA_022839385.1 Asparagus kiusianus
TATATATATTAGAAAAAAACTAACCTTATAAAAGAAGAGTGCGAAAATGGGCACCAAAAAGGGAAAAAAACTCTTAAATTCAAGGTGATTCTATCTTATAAAGTCTAAGTTAACTGAGTAATTAAGCCCAAGGAGTATCTCTATACTTAATGACCTAAGCCCAATTGGGTTGGGATTCATTAGCCCAAAACTCGTTAAATGGTCACTTAGAAAGCCCGTTAAAATAGAAAACAATCACCAAGAATTAGAGAATGAAGAAAAAAAATATATATATACATATATATCTATAACACTAACCATTTTTTATATATATTGTTATTTTGTATATATGATCTTGAAAAATAATTTTTGATCAAGAGACTTGAAAGTTATTTAAAACAAAGAGTTAGCATGTACTTTTCAAAACTTTTAAATTAAATCTCTAAGATTTGACTTGGTTTTGTATTACTATAATGAAAAAGATTTTCTAAGAGATTTACATTGGAGTTATATATAAAAACGTTTTCTTAATCATTAACTAGCTTCAATTAGAATGTCTAAATATATCAAAGAAAAGTAGTTATTTACTGACTTATTTAACTTGGCAAGTTGACCGAATTTTGTGGGTATATTCACTGCAAACCCTCACGAGACTACAACTCGTCCACTAGAGTAATCTGCAAAAGTGAGTTAGATTTTCTTTTTTCTTTCTTTGCTAGAGGACTAGCAAAATTTAGGTGTGGGGGTATTTGATAATCACATTTTATTATAATTTTATACCCTCATTATCTATTTTATATGAATAAATATGTCACTAATAATTGTTTTTATCTTTAAATGCAGGTTAATGAAGAATGAAGCCCAAAAATCTCATCTCTCAACAAAGGCCCCTTGATTTAACACCAAAGCAAAACCAAAAGCAAAAGAATAAAGCCCATGAAGCCAAATAATTTCTTTTAATACTTAATGAAGCATTGAAGCCCAAAATGTTAAGAAAATGTCCAAAAGTCCAAGCCCAAAATCCCCAAGAAAAATAAATATATCATCAAAGAACAAATGAAGAAGTTTTGTGAAAAAGGAAACAAATCATGCAATCTGGATATATCGGTAATGTTTGGTATTTTAGCCATATCTCCCTCGTATCAACTCGGAATTGGCTGAATAAATATTCTCTGGAAAGCTAAGAACGAGATCTATAACTTTTGTGTTTATGATATCTTTGAAATCGGAACATATCATGGACAAATATTCATACAAAGAAGCACAATCTGAATTTCTGTACTTGAGAAGTAATTATGGGAAGAACTTGAAGGTTAATGAAGAATAAAGCTCAAGATCTCTTCTTTCAGCAAAAGCCCATTGAATTAATGTAGAAAACAAGCAAAAAGCCCAAGAATTCAAGCCCAAAAGCACAAAGGCTAAAAATGATTCCTTAGGGCTTAAGTCTTCATCCAAGGGCTCTCATTCATTGTTGTTTACTATAAATAGGGGTAGAGAGTGAGGGGTTAAAGGTGTAAAAAATTTTGTAACTCTATTTAGAGAGGAGGGCTACTCTTAATTGAGAAGGTATTCTAAAAATTGTAACTTTTGTTGCAATTAATAATAATATTTTTTCTCCACTTTAAATTTTTCTTTTCTCCTCTTTGTTGAATGATGAGGATGGAGATGAAGAGCAATTTGAAGGTTTGTATTTCTTTTCTCTTTTATTTCTTTTTAGTAATTTCTTTATTATTGCTTATTAGTTAGATTTACATTCATGCTTGTAGTGTAGATTTATTTTCTTATCTTTTTATTTCTTTTTGCACTTTATTTTGTAGAGTAGATTTATTTTTTTGCATTTAATTTTTGTAATTTATTTTGTAGTTTAGATTTTAATTCTTTGTAGTTAAATTTATTTCTTGTTCATAGTTTAGATTTTTCTTTTCTTTT
Source organism: Asparagus kiusianus (assembly GCA_022839385.1). Taxonomy (NCBI): domain Eukaryota; kingdom Viridiplantae; phylum Streptophyta; class Magnoliopsida; order Asparagales; family Asparagaceae; genus Asparagus; species Asparagus kiusianus. Next base: position 413,547 of record BQKN01065228.1, read on the forward strand.
TCATTTTGTAATTAGTTATTTTTCTTCTTGCTTTTATTTCTTAAGATGTAAAATTAATTCTTGAAGGAATCTTAGAATTGTATGAAACTAGTCTAATTTCTTTTATATGGTATGAATTATTCTCTTTCACTTAAAATATTCATGTTTAGGATAATCAACTAAAAAACTAATCGGTAGAAGAAGAATTTGATAATCTATGCTTATTTTAAATGGTTTGATAGGTTATGAATTCTAGGATTACTATCTTGTTGTTATTTTTATCATGAATAGTAATTTTAACTTAGATGATAATTTGATAGGTTATACTTTCCTTAAATGGTTTGATAGTCTATGCTTAATAAATCTAAGTTGAAATATGATAAAAAGAGAATAGTTTTTATTTTGTAATTGAAATTAGCTAGAAGATTAAATTCTAGATTTCTCATATCTTAATTGAATCCTCCTTCTTGACTTTCTTGAATTTTCTTTTCATTCTTGATTTTATTTCTTGATTTTATTCATTCTTCTTTCTTGCCTTATGATTTCATTTATTCTTTGATTCTTATTTCTTTTCTCTAAAATTCAATTTATTGTCTCTTGCATATATTCACAACAATCACTCATCACAATCACACTTATTCTTTAATCCTATTTTGTCACGCACACAACATAAGAACCTATTCTAATAATCTCTTAAATTCACCTTCCTCGTGGGATCGATAACTTTTATAGTATAACTTGATCAATTGCGCACTTGTAATTTTGGTACATAATTATGCCCCATCAGAAGGAAATCTCAGAGGGAGGTAGGTTCGTGGCGGCGGTGCCTCTCGACAAGGACTCTTCGATCTTGGGATCTTCCACTACCCCAAATTCCAGCTATCCAATAGTTCTAATTCCTGAAGGATAAGAGGCTCTTGTGGGACATGCCAAGCGTTAGCTTGCATACGGCCCTCAAGGCCCACTTAGTCCGAGGGGCCTTAGTGGAGCAAGAGTTGTACAACCAGCTTTTCCATATGTACAAGGCTCTTGCGGAGTGGCAGGATGACTTCACCAGGGAGAGATCAGCCAGGGAGGAAGCAGAGAAGAAGATAGTCGCCTTGGAGACCTAGCTCAACGTTATTGAGGTCCGCTGGCATCGGGAGGTGGATGCAAGGGAAAGGGTCCTTAAGGGGATCCAATCCCATAACACCAAGCAAGCAACATTGATCGAGAAGCTCCACAGTGAAGTGGCCCAGCTGAAGGGTGGTGTCGGCCATCTCCTGCAAGGAATCTCCGAGTGAGGTGTCCGACTAACTTCTTTGGAGGGGGAGCTCGAGTTCGAGAGGCGTCTCAAAGAGGCGACTAAGGAGGACGCTCGATCGAGTCGCCTCTCGGCTGATCAATTAAGATGGGACCTCGAGGAGGAGCGATTGACTCATCAGGCGCTTGCAACAATGGTTAAGGACCTTGAGGATCAGCTTGCTCAGCAAGACTCAGAGTAGTATAGGGCGAAGGTGGTCGATGACTAGCGCCAAGGCCCCTTGGGTAAAACTAAGGTGGCTTTGTCTTGCAAGACTGGTGTCAAATACCTAGCCTCGCTACTCGCTCTTGTCCTGCACCTGATCACCTTTACCCTCCCTATGTCTCTTGCTATCTCAACCTCCTAAAGGAGATCAAGGTGAGTGGAGGGGGGGGGGTACAGTTGGTGTTAGATGACAGTGACGAGTCAGAGGATGCCCCTGGAGAGGACCCTACCACTTCTACTTTTGCTGCTCCTACCCCAGCTGACTCTGCGGCCCATACCGAGGATCTCCCAAGCCCAACTCCCAGATCTGCCTGAGAGATGTAATAGCTTGTATCTCTCTTCTTTTTTTGTTTGTAATTATCAACATACCTTGCTATAAATAAGGATAATGTAATAAAGCTTGTAATAAAGTTTGAATGTTGGAATGAAGATTAACTTTATTCTCATTCTGGAGTCTACATCTAATTATTCCTTGCTTTTTTTTTGCTTTGTAACTTTGTTCTAACTTTGTTGAGAGAACAAGTGTTGATTGTTGTGAGTTAGTCGTGTTGTGTCGACTTGAGTGTTGAGGGGTCGAGACGACTGGCTCGTTTCACACCTCTTTGTGGGTGAGATGTTTAGGTCTTTTGTTGACGAAGACTAGCAAATTAAAGTGCCTACGTCTTTTTTCCGAAGACGACCGAACAACTGAACTCCTTGCCTTGGATTTATTCATTATGACACGAAGGCTTAGGGCACATCCCTTGGACTTATTGAGGGAGCCAAGGTCTTTTCGGTAAAGTGACAACCCTGAGGTTGAGTGCCCAGGACTTACGTAGACGCCTGGGGCTTAGGCATAATGACAACCCTAAGGTTGGGTGCCTAGGACTTACGTAGACGCCTGGGGCTTAGGCATAATGACAACCCTGAGGTTGGGTGCCTAGGACTTACGTAGACGCCTGGGGATTTAATATAGCAATGATGATCGAGAGGTGAATGTTATAGTCGACCATATGTTAGACCCTCGAGGGGGGGGGGGTGATTAGGGTCTTAAGCTAATCTAATCCGATTTTATACCAATTAAAACTAATACAAATATATTCTTGCAAGATAGATATACAAGAGTTATAAGCAAGAATAAGCAATATGAATAAAGAGATATATCCTAGCAAAGAGGTAATATATACAAGGATATATAAACTAACACAATGGTGAAATAAACATAAACAAGATAAGAGTGATAGTGTAAATAAACAATGGACAATGGCAACAAGAAATAGAAACATAAGAGAAGTGCGCCAAAGCAAACTCAAACACACGATATGATCACGGAGTTCGGACCTTCCGTCCTACGTCTCCGTTCCCCACTCCCGGGGAGAAATCCACTATCACAACCGGATTTTTTACGTTTACCCGAATAACGTTTCACCACACAATACGATTTTCTAGTTTACCGAAAACTCTACAACTAACACACTCTTGTAATCCCACTCTACACCCTCTCAAGTGTTGAACTAGACGTGTCTCCCTCAAGTGCTCGGATACAACCTCTCCCTAGGTTCGTCAACCGATGCCACTCCTCTTGGAACGATCCCCGACTCTCGCCACACACTTCTCTCGGTGTACAAGTGTATTACAAAGTGAATCTCACAATAAGTATAATACAAAGTGTTTGTTCTCTACAATGGATGAGAACGAATTATAAGCTCACTCTCTAAGTTACACAAACCCACAACCCAATTATACTATGAATGTAAATACAATAAGCTCAATGGTTGTGTGTGTGTAACAATAAGTTATCAAATCTAAACTCAATATAAAAGCTAGCTTTGAAGAATGATAATCAAAACAAATATGCAAATGTAAAGCTAGATATGAGTTTAGAAATTCTTCTCTGAAAAAACAAGATGGAGAGATGGATTAAGATGAAGCCCAAACAATGTAGATGATCTCCTCCACTTGTGAAACAGTCTTCACAAACCAAACTCTTTTAAAACACACAAAACAAACTTTAAAACCCTTGTTAAACTTGTTTAAAACATTCTCATTGTTGTTATGAAGGATGAGAGCAAGGGGGTATTTATAGCCACCCAAAACCTCAGCCAAAAACCCCAAAGGAAAAGACCAAAAAACCCAAGAATCAGAAATCTGATTCTGTACCAAAACTAGCCGTTAGGCGATCGGCGGTCGACCGTGGGAAACTCACGGTCGACCGCGAGCAACAAAACAGCAAAACTATAGCTCAGGACAACACCCGGTCGACCGTGACGGTCGACCATGAAAACTTACGAACAGACGGTCGACCACGAAAGTTTCTGCTGGCTCCTAAGGGAAAAACATTAGCGCGGTCGATCGTAACGGTCGACCGCGAACTGATACATGAAAATACAGGTTTTGAAAGTTGTTTTCTGATTTTAAAACCCTGTTTAAAAATATCAAATAAATTCAGAAAAATGTAAAACTTTGGGAAATGGTTGTAGACATGATAATACACATGCTACAAAACTGGTTTTCAAAAAGGACCTCCCAAATGAGAAATATCATTATTTTGTAAAATAATCCAAAACATGAAAATGTGAACACATGAGTTTTGTCATTTTAGCTTAACCATGTTTTGAAACATTACAAAATAATTTTATAGACTTGAAGAAAGATGTAAACTATTGTTATGAAGTCTATAAATAATGAATATAGTATTTTATCAAAATACACATATAATAAACTAAAACATAATTTCATTGAACTAAATAAAATTGATATTGATGAAATCATATATATGCATATAAGTATGAAACAAAAATATGTTTTCTAATTATATTTAATTGTTTCATAGTAAAACTTGAAAACTATCAAACCAAAACATATATGTATATATATAACTATATATATACATGGAAACCAATAAATGTGTGTGTGTATATTATATTGAGTTTAAGGTACTAAAACACATAATATAAACTCCTAAACTAAATTACCTAAGCTTGATCTTGATCTTCAATAGCTTGACTTGGTAATCTTGCGGATGAAGCTTGAACTTGGATCTTTAACTTGAATTGCGTAGGCTTCACTCCATAATTCCGCCAACCTCCATTGGATATGATCGTGAATGCGCAATTCCATCCATACTCTAACATGTCATTTGTCTACAATAAATAAGAAAACACAAATACTAGACAAACAACATTAGTGGTAAATTGTTTGTTAAACATCATCAAAACAAAGAGGCCAACAATCTTCCGCTTTTTGATGATGACAAACAATTTATAAAAAGATATATATGCATGAAAGGAAAGAATATATAATTTAGAATTATCATGCATATAAACAAAAAGGATATACTCATAATATTTCTCCCCCTTTGACAATATCAAAAAGAGGACAAAAGGATAAAGAGAGCGAAAGCTCCACCTACATATAAGTATGGGTGAGTATAAAACAAATATAGGGATTACTCCCCCTATCAAAATGCCTCATAGGATACATGAAATGAATGCTAAGGCAAACATGTGAGTAAGCATAAATAAAAAAAAATGCTAAATATAACTCACATACAACAAGACAATGAGAACACATATAGATATGTCATTATGAAGATAATGTCTCATTACACTAACATAAAAACCATGTATAAAATAGATTTATGAAATCAAAAGAAAAGGAAAAATCATGCAAAATGTTTTCAAATGAAAACAAATCACACAAATGAAATCATAAATCAAGATTTAAACCTAAAAATGATGTTTGATCAATAAAGCAAGTTTTCTTTGTAGAACTTGATCAAACCACACAAAGAGTGCATTATAAAGCATATTTGAATTTTGAATCATCTATTTTTCTTATATAATGAATTCAAAGCAACAAATCAAAATAAAATTTTTGACAAAAGAAATGCAAGAGAGGCAACAATATATCAAGCTCTTAAGCTTGTTCCAACCCATATAAAGATTATTAGTACCGGTAAACAAGATTTGGGAATAAACACCCAATAAACCCGGAGGGTTATATAAACACAAACCTCTCATCAAAATTAAAACTAATAATCATGAAAACAAAAGATTTGATAAAAGAAAAATTGTTTTCATAACCAAAAGATCTTAAAACATAATTTTCAAAACCAAGAAAAGAAAAAAGAAAAACACTAAAATACTTGGTTTTAAAAATCAAATTTGTTTTTGTACCCAAGAATTCTTGGTACCAAGAGATTTAGGGACATGACCCCTATCTTTTAAGCTCAAAGCCCTAGGGTTATGAACCCTCTTAGGCATATATGGTGCACTAACACGGTTAAAGCAATATTTACTCAAATGACCATTCCGATAGTAATTTGTGCAATGAAAGAGATCCATTTGTTTTTGTGGACCTTTAGCTTGTGCACGAGAATCATTTGCAAATAAAGATTGTCTTTTAAAATTATTTTGCTAATGAGAAACATCATTAAACAAAGGTGGTCTACTGAGAAATTTGGCAAGTTTGAATATTTTTTAAATCATAACAAAACTTTGCCAAATGACCAAATCTACCACAAATATCACACTTAAACACATGTTGTTTTGTTGCTCGCGGTCGACCGCTAGTTTGCCACGGTCGACCGTCGATTGCCCAACGGCTATATTGGGTACAAAATTAGATTTCTGATTCTTGGGGGTTTTTGGTCTTTTGTTTGAGGTTTTTGGTGTTGGTTTCTCTTCCTATTTAAACCCCTCAAGCCCCTTCTACCAGCAACAATAAAAAGAAATGTTTTAACAAGGGTTTAAGTGTTGTTTAAGTTTGTTTAAGAAGCTTTTAAGCATTTAAGAGCTTGAGTTTGTGAAATCAATTTCACAAGAGCTTGAGGAGATCGTCTATTGGTGTTTGAGCATCCAACTACTCTCCCTCGATCTCTTGATCTATTGAGAAGTTTTCTAAACTCCTTTCTAGCTTTATATCTATTTGTTTGATTATTATTTTATTAAAGCTAGTTTTATATTGAATTTAGATTTGTTTATCTCTTTGCTTACATACATAACCATTGAGCTTATTGTATTTGCATACATTGTATAATTGGGTTGTGGGGAGTTGTAACAATTGAGAGTGAGCTTCATTGTATTCTCATCCATGTTTGAGAACAATCATTTGTTATATTGTGAGATTGTAAAGTTTTCGGTGAGCTAGAAAACCGAGTGTGAGGTGTAGAGGTTGATCGGTGAGCGTTAAAAACCGACATTGTGAGAGTGTGAATTGTGAAGTTTTTGATGAACTAGAAAACCGAGTGTGAGGTGTGAACGTTGATCGGTGAGCGTTGAAAACTGCATTGTGAGTGATTGTGAATGTTGATCGGTGAACGCTAAAAACCAACATTGTGAGGTGTAAATGTTATACGGGTGAGCGTAGAAAACCCGGTTGTGATAGTGGATTTCTCCCCGGGAGTGGGGAGCAGAGACGTAGGACGGAAGGTCCGAACTCCGTGATCATATCGTGTTTTTGAGTTTGCTTTGGCGCACTTCTCTTATGTTTATATTTCTTGTCGCCATTGTCCATTGCTCATTATTTATATCATCCACTATATTGTTTATTTTGTTTACCCTTGTGTATATCACTTATCCTAGCTCACATATCTTGTTGTATTTTATAATTTCTAGGATAACTTGTTAATTAGTTTTAAATGACATAAAATCGGATTAGATTAGCATAAGACCCTAATCACCCCCCTCTATGGTCTAACAAACTGAACTTTTAGTTTTCGTCACGAACAGTTACGTAATTTGAATCTAGAACCATGCATGATAACTGCCATATTGGGTTTTTAGTACACATGATAGTCTAAATTGTAGGCAGGTTGTGCTTTACCGTTTGCCACGTAGATGACTTTGGCTGGAATTCTAAAATTTTGGCTCCGTTTGTTGCACGAGCTGTCGTAGGTTGAAACTGAATCTGCATTAGGCCCACTATGTAGATTTAATCGGATTTTTAACCGACAACTCCTATTTCATAGAATAGCACAGTTTTCTTTTTATATTAGCCTGATACTTCCCAACTTCTGACATAATTGAATTGTCAACTCTCTATGCAGATATGTTGCCCAAGAGATCCCGCATTGCTCGAGGCCGTTCAGTGACGCAGTCGCCCGAGCCGATGTCATTCAGTTGTACAGGTATAACTTCATCGCTTCTTTTATTCATGAACTCAATATTAATATATCATGCTGCATATTGCATCCCCACTTTGTTCTCTTTGGTGAGGCAATTGGGAAGAGCCGCCACCCTCCTTCGTGGGGATGGACGCTTCACAAGACATGTTTTGCTTGGTCGAGACATGTCTGAATTAACTTGGAGTGATTTCTTGTTGTACTACATTCCGGAGGGCGGGTATATTATCGTGCAATTCATGCGATGTTATATTTTGTGCTTCGTGTGTATAGTGCAGCTTTTAATCATCTCGCCCAGTTAATAAGCCCCTTTTTTTATTTCCCTTTAAAAATTCATCATGAATATATATCCTGAATGATATCCCCATTTTGCTCTCTTTTGTGAGGTAATTGGGAAGAGCCGCTACCCTCCTTCGTGGGGGTGGACGCTTCACAAGAAGTGTTTTGCTTGGTCGAAATACGTCTTAATACAATATGGGGAGACCTCATGTTGTGTCGCATCACGCGGGTTAGGGTATATCATCATGTCGTTCGCGTGGTAATACGCCTTGTCCTTTATGTGCGTGATATGATTGAGATCGTCTCGCCACTTATAGGGTTGTGGCTCTGTCTCACAGCTCGTGAGGCAAGTTTAACACCTATACTGCCTTAACATAGGTATTTATGACTATATCTAATAATCGCATATTGTTTACCTTAGTCCAGTTTCCCCCGAAGGCGTTTAATGCTCATGCGGTGGAAGGTCGTTGTAGTAAGGCTTATGCCTCTACCGATGAGCCAATTCTTGTACCGACGGCTTCCCAATTTGCTCTGGGTGTGCCTGAGGAACTTCCCCAACTGGTGTAGAAGGGAGAGTGCCGCACTTTAAGGCAGTTGATTATGGACGTACCCCTAGTAAAGGATCCAAGTTCTACACATCCATTGAGGAAGCTGGACTATTTGTTTGATGACTCTGTAGAAGATCCAACTGTTGCGTCTCTCAGAGCCGAACCATAGTTGCATCATGATGATGGTGGATACTTATATCTTTCTCCGATTTCTCACCACCGCTCGTTGACCGAACTGTGGTGCCAGGCCGTTTCGAGAGAGATGTCGTGGGGCTTGATAGAGGAGCATGACCGCATTCATTGCGGGTATATCACCCACCAAGCCGTTCCTGGCTCAAGCGATAGGAATCATATAACCAGATTGCATCTGGGTGTATTAGGGCTGAACAACCTGCCAAGAGGTGAGCTCTTCACTGTTGCCAATACCTTAAAGAACCGCCTCACAAGATTAGGACGAGAGATGCCTGCGACCGGTCACCGGTGCTATGGCTGGATTCACTCTTCAGACAAGCTTTGGTGGACTCGTCTAAGCAATTATGTCCTAAACCGATGGGATAAGGAGCTGAAAGCTAGTGGTTTGTACGTGGCTATCCGCGCCACAATGTATGGTCTGACAATCAGTGTTCCTCATTTCTTGGCACTGCTGGAGCTCTATGACCCCGACACTAACACTTTTCTCACTAAGTACGGGGAGTTAGGGTTGGCATTCCATGAGATGCATAAGGTTTCTTGTCTACCGATGGGAAATATGGTATATCAGGAAAACTTCCCTTCTAACTGAGAACTGCAGCAGTTGAAGTCGCGGTCTCCCAACTGCTACAATACTTTGTGGGATCTCACCTGTCACTACCAGATAGCCTTAGCAGGTGCCGATCCATTATCAAAGAAGCCGCGACCGCAAATAAGTTTGAAGAGATTCATGGATTACTTGTTCAGGAACTTGGATAGAAGCTCGGGTGAGGCGATATATGAGTCAACACCGCTAACACCTTCAGAAGTCAACGAGTTGATCAGGAAGTCTAACGCCCAGTCTTTCACTACTGTCGGCATCGAAGATAATTTCCCTATAGGAACTAAGTTCCAGACTTTCTTATGGCAGGCTGTGAAGCCCATCCAGCTGATGACATTGCTAGCTGGCTACCTCACAATCTGGCTAAAGAAATGCGTGGTGCCATACTAATCTACTAATGCTCTACCCCTAGAGGTACTTTATCCTGCCGTCCAGCTCGCCCATCAAAAGAATCTCTGTCTCCTTTCGACGATAGTTGCAGACATTCACAGAGGGCTTAGTCAGATAGTGAATGTGTTCACGCAAGGGGTGGGCGCACCATCGGCTCAGATCCCTCTCACTAAGGTGGAGCTCCCTTATACATATTTGATGGTGTGGTTCATCCTCCATCGTTCTTATATGATGTCGGCCCCGGTTTCTGCGGATCCGTTTATTCCCTTACTTAAACTAATAAAGAACTATAAATGGAAAGGGCAGGGATTTTCGTAAATTAAGAGACACCTATAGAATCAGAAGTGTTGGGTCTTCCCTACTTGTTTCCCATGATTTTCAGGTTAGTATGGTGACTCGTTGATTGATACAGAGAAGCCGAGAATAGGTCAAACTTGCCTCGATGTCGGTTGCTTCGACTAGCTAATAAATATCAGACCTGGCTACCTAACTTTTCAAGTGAGGAACCACTGTTACATTGAGCCGTATCTACCGTGTTAGTTCACCCATCAGCTTGGATATGACCAGATATATATTGGGAATCCAAATCGACAGCTTCGAACGAACCTACCCCCGTAAGGCCAATTGTAGAATTAGCAGCCGAAGAAGCGGCTCGGCTTGCCACTCGGATGGTATATGACGCTGAGTACTAGAAGAGAAGGGGAAAAGAACGTGCGGGTCCTTCTGGTCAGGAGAAGCCGAAAGAGGCTATCTTTTCTTCTGGCGAAGCAGTCCTGAAAACCAATATTGCGGGTGGCCAAGAGACAAGAGTCAGCAGTGACGAAGAGGAGCTAAGAACAGTTCTGTCGGATCCTCTCTCCTTAGAACTATTTGAGTTAGTGATAGCTAATAGAGCTCGCCGATCCAACTTGGCTAAACCTTTGCCCACTCTGAGGAAACCGAAGATGAAGGTTTTATTCACTTATCCTAATAAGATGTCGGTTGAACTCTTAGGTGCAGCTTCCAAGGAGGAGGGAGAAGGAGAAGGGCCTCGCCTTATGCGTCGGATGAAATCTCAGCCTACAACTCAAGTCGCTTCGGGGATGGAGTCGCATTCTAAATTTGCTCATGAACGAGTAATCGATCCGGAGGAGGCTCACCCTGCTAAGCGTAAAAAGCTAGCTTCCAAGCGACGGGGTGGACCCCTGGTTTCTGAAACGGGGCCTACCACTGACATGCCTATTGGTGGAGGAGGTAATGTTTCAACTCTTTGTGATCTTTTGACTCTTCCACTTATTAGTTCTTAGACTTAGTAATTACCATATCTTAGGAGGTCGTGACGAAGGTGAAGAGGCATATGATCCTCTTTCTCCCAGCTTTGATAATTTTAAAAGATCTGACTTCTCATGACAAATGGATGAGGCCATGGCCGAGGAGCCTGCATATGTTGAAGCAGGCATAAATATTAAAGCTGGTGTGGACTCCGATGCTAGACCCTGTTCGCGGGGAAAATAGTAGCTTTCTTCATTGATGATTCCATTGCA
>BQKN01065228.1:429665-509707 GCA_022839385.1 Asparagus kiusianus
ATTTGGCTGGTGATGATCCTGCTAGTGATGGAGGTAACATCTACCCTGTAACCCATCCTCTTGATTATTCAGAACTTCAAAATTATTTTCCATTTCTATATAGGAGAGCGTGGGGAGAGCGAGATGAGTCCTGATCCTGTTCCTGTATCTTCTGGCGAGCCTGACTCACCGCACCAGGTAGAAAGGCCTACAGGAGTTGCCGACGTTAGGGAGGATATCAATGTAGGACCCGATTCAGTGAATCCAGGTACATCTACCATTGACAATATATCTTTTAGATGGCACACAAAGGAGTCGAATGATTCAGAATTTGTGCATTCCCTAATTGTCTCTGTGCTTCTCGTTCCTTTAGATAACTTGCAGGAGGCGAACGTGGATCTTGGGAATAAAGAAGCTAACGCACCTATAAGAGGTAACTCATTTCTATTGGTTGTAGTCTCTTTATTCTTCTTTGGTACTTATATTCTCTTGTGTCAGATTTCTCGACTGATGATTTTGACGAGGAAGGCTTGCTTATGGATACTCCTATGCTCCACTTCATGTATGGCTCTCCTCAGATTGATGACCAGTTGCCTGGAGATATGTTTCCTGAGTCCACATTCCCTAAGAACCCCGAGGATGGTTCTTTTGAAGGTACGTGCCTCCTCCCAAGTTAATTATAGGACTAGCCAATTTTTGACTAATGCAGCTATAATGTGATGCCTCTGAGAATTCTGTTTTGTATTTGACAGGAGCTTTTGTCGAGAATGATCCTGTTGAGCCGACGGTGGGACCAACTACACCAGTTAATACATCCACAGCGGTTACACCTCCACTACCCCCAGTGACTCAAGAGGGTATGAATTAAGTAACTGAGAATATTACTTATTTCCTCCTCAAGGTCTTTTTCTGACGGATTTCTCCTTCTTTGTGTAGGGCCTTCTTCTTGGCTCCATGTCCTTGTGAAGGAGTTGCTATCGGATAACGATCCTGAGAAGATCGTTCTCTACATAGAACTTCGCTCCTTCTTCTCCTTCGTGAATGCTATGATTGGCAAGCTCTTCCACGGTGGACTCTTCCTTCGCCAATTCAAGCCTTTCCTTGATCCCAAAGTCAATTTGATAAGGGAAGCAGGATATCCAGATTTGGCAAAGGCTATAGTTGACGACCTCGATTGCCTAGAGCATGAGCTTCGGATGTTTCGTGAGCTCCGAGATGCAGGCGCCTCCTCATTTATTGCTGCCGAGCTGGATACCCGCTTACAGTCGTTGCGGGAGACTCGGATTCTTGCTGAGCTCGAGATTCAGATGCAGCGGGACCGAGTAGATCGAGTTGAGACCAGTCTTGCTGCTAGATCATCTTCACTTGCCGAGCTCGACCTTTCTATTACCTCTTGTGCGACCGAGATAGACCAGCTCAGAAGAGTACTCCGTGAAAAAGAGGAGACTTTGGGTATTCTTCAGATGACGAAAGCACAGGATCAGCGAACCTACACTGCCTTACCTGATGAGTTGAAATCCTTGAAGCAGAAGCTAGTCGAAACAGAGGAGATTGCTGCGAAGACTTCAACCACCACCGAGGAGTCCATCAGAGCTGAACTTAGGCAAGCTTATGATGAGAAGCTGTCTAAGATCAGTCAGTAGATTTTTGGTCATGGGCTTGATGTATGATTTTGTTTGCTGAGTACTTTGACTTTTGATTCTCTTAGTGAAACTGGTTTTCATCTTTATCTTTATTATGATTCGTCATTCCGTTTGAAATGATTGACCATAATACTCATAGGATTTTTGGCAAACCCTCAGCCATCAACGGGTTTGATGAGCCTTTACCGACTACCGTTTGAGTCGGGCTAGCATGCGGATTGTTTAAATCTGTTCGCATGTAACGTTGCGCTCAGAGATTGAATTCTCTGAGACTTTGTGCTATGATGTCGACTACATAGACTTCGCCATTGTTACGGGAATAGGCTACCCGGCGACACGTGTTAGGTGTTGGCTTTAGGATTTTTGGCTAACCCCCAGCCTTCAACGGATTTGATTAGCCTTTACCGACTACCGTTTGAGTCGGGCTAGCATGCGGATTGTCTAAATCCGTTCGCATGTAACGTTGCGCTCAGAGATTAAATCCTCTGAGACTTGTTGCTATGACTTCGAATACATAGACTTCGCCATTGTTATGGGAATAGGCTACCCAGCAACATGTATTAAACACTGACTTATTCCTACTTAGGCTTCGGGATAAAATACCCCAGAATCGAATTCTGGTGTCTCTTTCTTTGGAAAAAGACTAAACCGGCGACGCGTGTTAGGCGCCGGCATATCCTTTCTTAGGATTCAGGATGAAATTCCCCATGCGTATGAGGCATGGATTTTGGTGTTATTAATAACAACCTGCCACAATGTTGAATATGCGGACGGGTGTTCTTTTTAACGGTTAAGAACTAACCGGCAGCGCGGGTTAAGCGCAGACTTATCCCTACTTAGGTTTCAGGATAGAATACCCCAGAATCGAACTCTGGTGTCTTCTTCTTCGGAGAAAGACTAAACCGGCAGCGCGTGTTAGGCGCAGACTTATCCCTGCTTAGGATTCGGGATAAACTTCCTAGGATGAATCCTAAATTGATAAATTTTGGAAAAAGATCGGTGTGGGGAAGGAAGAATTTTATATTCTATTCCCCGAACAAGGAAGGAAGAATTTTATATTCTATTCCTTGATTCTGGAAAGGAAGAATTTTATATTCTATTTCCAGTGCAAGAAAGAAACTAGAAGTGGGATCTCCATTCCGAGAATCTGGAAGATCTAGATAAACTTACCTTTTATAGGATTGGTTATCTAGATGAGTTTTTTCGTTTATCGTAATGAAATTTCAACTTTGGTTATAACCATGAGGAGGTTTAACCAAAGAGAAAAGAGGGGAGTTCTTTCGTTTATCGAAAGGAGACTCTGAATTGAAAATGGACCTCTTGTTCATGGAAAGAATCAAGAGGGGAATTCATTGGTGGTTTGGACCAGAAAGACAGTTTTGGTGGACTCACTGTCAATTGAAATTGATCAGTGAGGGATTTTGGTGGTAAGAAATAATTTTGGGTTATCCTCTAGAATATTAAGTGTAATATTCTTCGAGGAACTTCCCGATAAATGGATTATCCTGAATGTACTAGGGATAGTACTTTTTCAGGAACTTCCCATTTATTGGCATTAATTGCCTGACGCCTTCTAGAGAAATGAGGCGATATGCGCCGTTTGAGTAGACTGTGTCTATCACAAACGGTCCTTCCCATTTGGGTTCAAACTTACCCTTCTTCTTGGAGTTGAGGATTATCGGTCGGCGAGTAGCGAGGACCAGATCTCCTTCCTTGAAGCTTCTTTGTCGGACCCTTTTGTTGAAAGCCCTAGACATTCTGGCTTGATAAAACTCAATGTGTTGTTGAGCTTTCAAGCGTCTTTCATCCAACATTTCGAGTTCTTCGAGACGTTTCTGATGTTGCTCTTCAGTCGTCATCTCCGTTGCGAGAGCGATCCGAAGGGATGGAATTTGAATCTCCAAAGGTAGCACGGCCTCACATCCGTATACCAATGAATACGGGGTGGCTCCCGTAGGTGTGCGTACAGTGGTGCGATAAGCCCAGAGTGCTTCACCGAGTTTATCATCCCAGTCTCGCTTATTGGTCTTCACGAGCTTTGATAGGATTTTAATAATCGTCTTGTTGAACGCTTCAGCTAATCCATTCGCAGCGGGATAATAAGCTGTTGATGAAATATCTTGAATCTTAAATTTGTTGCAGAACCTGACAAAAGTGTTGCTTATGAACTGCGGACCGTTGTCATGAATAATCCGTCTCGGCACGCCGTGTCGGTAGATGACGTGATACTTGATGAAGTTGATGACGTTGTTCGTCTTTACTTCTTTAAGCGGAATTGCTTCAGCCCACTTGGAAAAATAATCCGTGATTGCAAGAATAAATCGATCACCTTTGACTGAAGGAGGAAAAATAGGACCGACAATGTCCATACCCCATGTTTCGAATGGCCAGGATGTGGTTGACGTGTGTAACCGCTCCGGTGGTTGGTGCATGTAATTTGCATGCACTTGACAGGCGTGACATCCTCGTGCATATTCGATTGCGTCACGTACCATTGTTGGCCAAAAATATCCCATTCTTCTGATGCGATCATACAATTTGGGACCAGGCTGATGCGCACCGCATTCTCCTTCGTGTGCTTCCTTAAGAACTTCTTCTACTTCTTCGTTCGAAAGGCACCGGAGTAGCAAATCGTCATACCCCCGACGGTATAATGTACGTGTCTCGGTATTATAGAAGAACCTTGGTGCTCTCCGGCGGATAGATTCCCTTTCTTTTACATCCTCTGGTAGAATACCATATTGGACGTAGTCAATGATAGGAAAACGCCAATCTCGGGACTCTAACCCGATTTGAGTTGAGTTCACCTCCTTGGCGTTTATGTTCTTCTCATCTTCCTCCTCGATATCCATATTGTATATGGGTACGCAGAGTTGATGTGATCTTACTGTGACTAGCAGTTCAGTTTCGGGCGGCTGCGCGAGTGATACCGCTAGTGCTGCCAGTGCATCCGCATAAGTGTTCTGGAGACGAGGGATGTATTCGATATAGAATTCTTCAAAAGAATCTGCCATTTTAATGGCCTCCTGGTGGTACGGGATCAGGTCTTGGTTCCTGACTTCATACTCTCCACGGACTTGGTTGACGATCAATTGAGAATCCCCAAAAGCTTCGAGATATTCGACCCCCAGCTCCTTAGCAAAACTGAGTCCAATAAGGAGCGCGTTGTACTCGGCTACGTTATTGGAGCACGGACCAATCAGTGAATATGCTCGAGGCATCACATGCTTCCCCGGGGAAACTAAAACAACTCCAACTCCGGAGGAGACTCTAGAACATCCGGGGGTTATCGCCACATTAGCTGCTCTTGAAACACCATCGAAGTACAATTGCCATACTTGTTGATGCGACGTGGTGTTAACCTCGTGGGTTTCATCCGGCAGGTCATCATATATTTCTGCCGTATCTGTTGTCGGGCTTGCCGCCAAAAGATCACAAATTGCTTGTCCTTTGACCGACTTCTGGTGTTTGAAGTGCAGATCATACTGGGACAAGAGAAGGGCCCACTTCGCTAACCGCCAATTCATCGAACCCGGTTGCGTCATAAATACCCTTACCGGGTTAACGTTAGAGATAACGTAAATCGTCTGTCCGACCAAGTAATGCCGCATCTTTTGTACTGCGAATACCAATGCGAGGCATTCTTTCTCAATTATCGGATATTGGGACTCAGCGCCTACCAAAATCCGACTTAAGTAATAAACTGCCTGTTCGTGACCATTATCATCGTCTTGTGCTAATAAAGCACTTATCGAATGGTTCATCGCCTTGATGTAAATCAAGAACGGTTTACCTGATTTTGGTGCGACGAGAACAGGAGGGTTTGTCAGATATGTCTTGATATCCTCGAGTGCTTTTTGGCAGGCGTCGTCCTAAATAAACGACACACCTTTCTTGTTTAGCTTAGAGAAAGGTTGGCACTTCCCGGAAAGATTTGAGATGAACCGCCGGATGTAAGCTAAACATCCTTGCAATCCTCTGAGTTCTCTTAGATTTCTTGGGGGCTGCAATTCATGTATCGCCTTCACCTTGTCAGGATCAATATGTATGCCTTTAGTGGTGACAACGAATCCCAAGAATTTTTCGCTGGACATTCCAAGGAAGGATTTGGTGGGGTTCATCTTCAATTGATGACTCCGCATGAGATCGAACATCGTCTTCAAGTCCTTGATGTGATCTCCTTTGTTGCGGCTTTTTACCACCAAATCATCAACGTAGCACTCAACCGTTTTCCTGAGGTGCTTTTGGAAAATCTTCGTCATCGCTCGTTGGTATGTGGCGCCTGCGTTCTTCAGACCGAAAGGCATCACCGTGTAGCAGAAGACACCGAGGGGCGTTCTGAACGCTGTATGTTTCTCATCATCGGGGTGCATCTTGATTTGGTTATATCCTGAAAAGCCGTCCATAAAGGACATTCTCTCGAATCCGCACGTATTGTCGATGATGACGTCCGTGATGGGGAGAGGAAAATCGTCTTTTGGACATGCCGCATTCAAGTCCCTGAAGTCGATGCATATCCTGATCTTACCATTTTTCTTCATGACTGGGACGATATTGGCTAGCCAGTCTGGATGTTGCTCCTCTCGGATAAATCCTGAGTCGATCAACTTCTTGACCTCTGCCTCAATGGCTTCCATAATCTGCGGACGAAACCATCTCTGCTGTTGTTTGACAGGTTTGGCATCCGACTTGATATCGAGGCGGTGCATCGCCACATTGGGGTCGAGCCCTGGCATGTCTTCGTAGTTCTAAGCGAAGACGTCGATATATTCCCTGATGAGGGCAATTAATTCCTCCTTCTCATCTGGGGGAAGACTATCGCTGATGAATATGGGCTTTGGGTTGGCGTCATCGCCCATATTAATTTGGACTATTTTGTCTTCGGTGGGGGGTTCCCTTTGTTCAAACCTGTCTCCGTACTGCAGGTTCAGATGATGAACCCATGGGTCTTCCCACGTTGGCATTTGCTCATCATCCTCCATTGTAGATGGATCAGCTGAAGTCATGTTTGACATTAGGGTCTTGAACATTTCCCCCAAACTTGTGTCGGAATCCCCAGCTGAAGAATCAGAAGAGTACCCGTTCTTAGTTTTGTTAGCAATTTGATCGATAATTTGCCAACCACATTCATCATCAGACGAGGAAACATAGCCTAAGCCTCTTTTGTGACGGTAATAATCATCCGGTTTCCCTTTTGGTACATATGCTGCTTTGGCTGGGATACGGGAACCTCGATTGAAATACAATCCTTCTCCGAGTGCGAAATCGTATCCCTGTTTTTCCATAAGCTTGTGCGCTTCCGGGCTATACTTGGATAAATGTCGACCAGGTTTGTCTTCATCCTCGTCTTCCCTTAGGAAATGATCTGGTAGTGGAAAATTCTCTCCTTTACCATAAATCACTTCTTTTTGTCCCCCTATTTTAGCAGGAACAATCCGGGTTGTTCCGAAAGAATGCTGGAGGCGTTTCTTCGTTACATAAGATGATCGGAGCGGTATACATAAATCAGGATTATCGTGTAATCCCTTTATCGCATCATCGAGAGACAACGAGTACTCTAAATCATCTTTTATTTCAATATTGGCAAGTTGCCAGTTACAACTGCCATCTGACGATTGTTCATCGTCAAGATTGATTACAAAGGGTACAATGTCATTTAAAACAAAACCACCATTGTAATCGAATCCGGCTTCGGAATCAGCTTCTTCTCCGCTGTCCGTGCCTTGGACCGATGGTTCAGTATCGGATTCGTTACCATAAAGGAGAGAATCAGTGAAATAATTCTTAAACCCTTTAAATGGTTGCTTATCCGCGACCACCGTCCTGACCCTTCCATCAGTGTCGACATATTTCAGACACTGATGTAGGGTGGAGGGAACTATAACATTACTATGGATCCAAGGCCGACCCAGTAGTAAGTTATAGGATGTCTCAGCATCAATCACGTAACACGTGACCTCCGTCTTCAGATCACCCATTTGGCACTTTATTTGGATCTTCCCCAAAGGCCTTGACCCGCTGGTGTTGAATCCGTAAATGACCGTGCCTGTAGACGCCAATTTGCTGACTGGAATGCCAAGGCTATGCATTAGGCGAAGCGGCATAATGCTCACAGCGAAACCCGGATCCACTTGGATTCGGTTGACTTCGCTGGAGCCAATGTACCCGACGAAGTACAGGGGCCGATCATGGTTTGAATTCTTCGTCTGCATGTCCTCTTTGGTGAAGGTGATGCAGGGAAGGTTCTTAGCCGCTACATTGCACTGTTGAGCTAACAGTTCTAGTTCTTCAGGCGCCGGGTTGATCCGAGTAAGGAACACTTCTGAATCGGCCAAGGCCTCTTGCAAGGCTTCTCTAGTCTCCTTAGACAACCGCAGCAACTCATATAGCGTTATCCGCGCCGGAATATTGGCTAATTGAGCCATGATATCGAAAATACGCGGAGTTTTCAAGTTCTCCGGTTTATCTCTTCCAATCGGACGATTGAAACGAGACTGCTTCGGATTCTGAACCTCCTGGGGTCCCTTCTCTTTCTGCTTATCCGCCGACTGTCGTCGAGCCTCCTCAACCGGTTTAGGAACCGTAATCACCCCCAGCTCTGTGAGAGTCTTGGCTGGTCCCCGTTTTGTCACTCCCTGCTCAGCTAACTGATCACTAGGAGATGGATATTTGAAGTGATACTCATTTCCACTCCGGGTCGCAAAGACTTCTTGTTCTTCTTCGGAGAGCGGGAAAGCTAGGATTCTTTCGTCATCTTCTCCGGGGATAGCAGAGGCTCCGCAGCAAGACTTCCCTTTCCCTTTTGATTTCTTCTTGGATGACGATCCGACCCATTGTTCATCTTCAATTAGGTCGGGGTGAACCCAGAGAATTTCGCCGTTTGGGGCTGTGTGTGGCACAAGTCCCTTTTGGCGCTGTCTGTGCGGGTCATCATTCACCGTCTTCATCCCGACTTTGGTGACGCGTTTTGGCTCGAACCATGTTGTAGGCACCGATCCAAAGCTGATTGACACCGCGTTTGCTCCTACATTCTTGGCAGGCTTCGGAGTTATGACCCCTACGTCAATTAATGCCTGGATCTTGTCTTTGAGGTGGTAGCATGATCTTGTAGGGTGATGGACCTCTCTGTGGTACGCGCAGTATTTCGGATCTGTCACTTTGCTGGCCCCCTCTTGATCTACGATCGCCGACAGCTGGATTTTGTTGTTCTCCAATAAATACTTGAAGATGGCGGGCACCTCGTCATCTTTGAAGGAGTACACTTTAGGAAACCTCGGTTCTGAAGATTTCTGCTTCTGAGACCGTTGCTGCCAATGCGGCTGCGATTGTTGTGGCGCTCGCTGCTACGGCTGCTGCTGAGATTGCAGTTAGAAGGTTTGATTAGCATCAACCGCGTTAGCATGTGCCTTACCCTTCTTTAGGACGAAGTTTTGTTTCGGAGGATTTGTTGCCGGTTGGCCTCTCTCCGCCTTTTTTCTCCTGAGGAATCGCTCAGCTTGCTCCCCTCGGACCTTCAGATCCTTCCATGTCTTGGATGATGCTGTGCCCATTGCTTCCAACATGTCCAGCGAAAGATTGTTGTGGCAGGTCTGGAGGATGAACTCCTCAGTGATCGGGTCCCTGCAATTCATCGCCTTGTTCCGGAACCTTTTGACGAAGGTGTCGACTAACTCCCCGTCCTTCTGCTTCTCATCGAGCAACGATCCGATAGATATCTCAGTATCGTCGTCAAAGAAATTTGTGAGGAACTTAGTCTCCATGTCGTCCCAGCTGTTTATGCTACCTAGCTTGAGGCGGCGATACCAATCGAAGGCGGCTCCGCGAAGAGTGCCAACGAATGACCGCACCATTAGAGGCTCATTACCAGAGATTACCCCCAAGTGTGATTTGAAGTAAATCAAATGCTGAGTGGGTGAACCCATCCCATTAAACGGCGTGAAGTTAATTAGACTGAACTTCGCCGGATATGGGATTGATTCCCACTCTCTTGGGTATGGACAAGGGATGCCTGTCTTTTTCGTCTCTTAAGCGAAAATCAATGTATTGATTTTGCTCTCGAGGTTTTTAATTTTCAGGCTTTCACCTGTATCTTCGCTAGCATTCTCGTTACCACCCCCTGCATTGACGGGAGGATTATTGGCGTTATGAGCTCCATTTGCATCCTCATCTTCCTGATGAACTTGGTTACGACGACTTGGTTCACCTTGCTGGTTCGTCAGTGCTTGGATCTATTGATCATGCATCTCTCTCATGTTTTGCATGGCCATCTGCATTTCGAACCTGAAGCTTTCCTGTTGTTTGGCCATGGCTTCTTCGAGCATCTTGGCCACTTGCTCTGCGCTTATCATGAATGACTCGCGGGGTTGTCCTTCACTGGACACGGTATTGTCAGACGCAATTACTGAGCCGGCATCTGATTCTTCATCTCCCGAAGGTACTCTTGTCCGAACCCTACCATACGTTGCACGAATGATAGCTCCGGACTGAAGACGAGTTACACGTCGGGGCATCTCTGGAATTGCCTCGGGGTTATCCTGAGCCGATGTTCCTTTGCTGGTCATGTTGGCGGTGACCCTCGAATGTTCACCGTCTTCGACCACCGTTCTTCTTCGTCGGAAACGCATAGGCCTTGGCTTTGGCGTTTCGGTACTAAGCCTTTCGAACACTGAAACTCTCTCGGGGACTGCCTTGATGCAATTACACTCAGACAATACCGCCCGGATAAGCTTTGAACAAGGGCACTGAGTTTCCAGCCTTCGAGGACTTCTCTTTCTGGCTTTGCTCGTACCCCCAGCACGATAGTACAGCTCGTCCGTTTGAAAGTCGGAGCAACCTATCGTGTGTTGGCACGATTTCCCAGGTATAACGTCATCATCATCAGACGATAACGTTTCCTTCTGAGAGTGAACCACCATCTTCGGGCTTTCGAGAGTCACGTGTCTCGAGACACGCCTTTGTGGGTGTGAATTCTCAACGGGCTCCTGAACTTCAATGCGCAGCGTAGTGCGCTTGGTTGCCCTGATTTTCTCGTCATGTTGAGGGTTGCGGTGACCCCCAGCGTGTTGAATCGTTCGGGACTTCTTCATTGGCCCCAAATGTTCCTGGACTGGAGCTTTGCCTCGTTCCTTGGGAAGTGGACCTAGGCGCTCCAAAACCGACTTCCTTTTCTGGGATGGTCCTGTGGGATCTCCCGGAATAGTTGTGGAAATCATCGGCGGTTCGGATTGATTCGCTGGAAGTTGCACTTTCGACGGCTGCAATTGTTGCTCCTTGGTCTGAACCGCTGCTTCAGACTTTGGCTTCCAAACTTTGCAGGTTGATGGCGGTTTCTTGGCCACCTCTTTCTGCATCCTTCTTCGGGCTTCTTCAGCTTGAGCCCGTGCCTGCGCTGATTGTGCGCGGCGTTTGCGGGTCCGCTCCTCGAACGTTGAACGATTTCGTTTGACACAGACCCATTCGTTCGTCGGCGGCTTGGATGAGCTACCCTTCATTTGTCTTTGAGGCTGTTTGCCTCCCTTGTTCTTCAGATCCGCGTTGTAGCGGATCCCGTCAACAGACTCCATGGCCTTTGCGAATTATTTCGTAAGGCGTTGACGCTGCCTCTGGCGAGCTCTCTTAGAGAGAGTCACCACGCCTTCAATGGCGGATTTGACCTGCTTAGAGGCCGGTGGAACTTCACCCGACGCAACTTTGGCGTCAATCGGGGTGAGGTCGTCGTTGGTAGCTTCAACTTCTTCGTACCAACGAACTTTTCTCCTGGAGGAGAACTTCTGGGATTTCTTGGACTTGCGGGGGGAGGTTGATCCAGACGAGGACACGTACTCCTCGTATTTCTGCTGGTCGAACTCGTATTCGACCTCCTCCACGTCCGGGATCGAGATCCGCGGCTGCGACGCTCCGATCTCGGCAGCGAGATCGGCGGCTCCCACTGTGGTCGCCAGATTGTTCGCGGGGAAAATAGTAGCTTTCTTCATTGATGATTCCATTGCACACTCGGTAATTGTTTATCGATTACAAAGATCCGGTCTTTTTATAAGATCCGGTTACAAGAAATCAACAAAAAGTAAAAATTACAACTTTCCTTATTTGTCGAACAAATCACGAGCTCCTGTTTTTCGGTCGCTCGCTTGCGTGGGTTGTTTGCCTGCGCCGGGGGTTTATCCGTTGACCACCGCGCGATCTAGATCTGGGCAGATCTACACGATTCGACGGGTGCTATTTCACGAAGGAAATAATAGCCGGTGGGTACTATTTCACCAAGAAAATAGTAGCATTTAGTTCTCGGGATCAAAGGCCAAGCTTTGATCCGGAGTATTACCTCGTGTAGATCTCAGATCTGATTTCCTCTCTCAAACTCCTGCCTTTTGTGACGCGGATGCTCGCCAAGAACCAGATCTGAATGTCTAAGTCTTCAAGTCTTCAAAACTCAAGAATGAGATCTCAACTCGGCAGAGTTTCGGTTCCCAAAAAAGTCCTGCTCAATGAATGAACCAACCCCCTATTTATAGGCAACCAGATCTGTGCCTTGGCACAGATCTGGGCCGGCCACCTCAAGGTGGCTCAGCTCTGGGACGAGCCCCTCTAGGTGTTGGATTTGGTTGTTTCCCGTCTTTCGGTTCTGTCCGTGATTCGGTTGTGTGGTTGACCTGATTTGGCAGTAAATCCGGTTCCTGATTTGGCAGTAAATCCACCTCTGAATTCGAGTCCGAAACTAATCTTGATTCGATCGTGATTCATCCGAGTTCGCTCTTGTTTGGATGACTCGTTGACTCCCCAAACCGTTGGCTTGATTCCGCACGCGAATGGATGCATTCCGTTGCTCGCGTGCGATTCGTTGACCTCGTCGCCTCGTCACTCGATGGTTTGTCGAATCACCGTGCTGAGCTGTGCTAAGGGACCTATAGGCAATTTTATACGCCCACAGACCCGATACAACTAAAATGGTTGAATATCTAGGTACATCTACCATCAGTAATATGTCTATCATTTGGTGGGAATTGAACAATTCGGAATTCATATCTCCGCTAATTGTTTCTATGCTTCTTGCCCTCTTAGAAAAATTGCAAGAAGCGGCCCGTGTACTAAGACTGTGGGACCTGGTACAGCTGCTGGAGGTAAGTTTGACTTTCACTTATCATACATTCTTGACTTTTCCTCTTTCTGTTTTAACACTTGGGTTTTCTACAGGTGTTTCGATGGAAGATCTAGGCGAAGAGGAAACTCTCTGTGATGCGGCCCTTAGAGAGACGGGTGCGTCCACACTTGATCCGACGCTAGCTCCTCTGGACTCTGACGATGGGCTATTTGAAGACATGTTATCTGAACATGCCCAATGTGATGCTGCCGAACCAATAAGCGTAGCTGGTTCGCCTATTAGTATGATTCTTATTCCCAAGTTACACTTATTCATTCGTTGGTTTTCATTTGACAACGGGGGTTCCAATCGTAGGACCAGTCATTAAGACTGATACAACTACTCTTATTGGAAAGTTTGATGAACCTGAGGGTCTCGATTTCTTCATGTTGGTAGGGATTGTTATCGAGGCTCAGTCATCGGCTTTCGAGACACAACTCCCGATTCCTTCGGAGACGCCTGCTATAGCAACTACTACAACTATTGGTGGGAGCTTAACTGAACAAGCCGCGATACCAATCGAAGAAGTTGGTACTTCAACGGTTGCTACACCCATAGTGCTTCCTGCGACTAATGAGGTTGGGCGAATGGAATCAGGTGTGGTGCGTTCGGCTAAAGAAAGTTCCGTAGGCATTAGTAAGTTTCACCCTATTTTTTAACTTATAATTATTTCACGTCCCTAGAATATTCATCCCCCCTTTTTTATAGGATTGCCACCTCAACTCCGAGATGCGGCTAAGGCTTTGTTGTCGGATGATGATCCAAAGAAGCTCATCCTCTGTTTGGAGGTCAGCCACTTCTTCAATTTTGCGGGGTCATTGATTGACAAACTTCTGTAGAAGGGGTTCCCTTTCAATCAATTCCGACCATTCCTCGAGTGTAAGATAGCCCGGTAAGGGACGTGGCTCGCCAAATATTGTAGATGCCTTGACCGATGACTTGAAGCGGTTAGAGCATGAGTTTGAAAGGCTGCAAGAGCTTCGATCTGTTGGTGCTCCTGTTTATGTTGTTGCTCAGATGGAAACCCTCCTACAATTATGGCGTGAAGCTCGAGCATCTTCTGAGCTCGGGATTCAGGAACAAAGAGAGCAAGTCGACCGGATGAAGGAGCTTCTCTCTGAGAGATTGGGCAACCTACGGGAGCTCGATTCTTTCTTAGCTTCTGCCGACGCCGAGATAGCGGAACTTAAGAAAAAGCTTGCAGAGGCGGAGGGACGAAGGGCTATTTTGGAGGTGGCCAGGGCCAGGGAGGAACATGGCAAGCTTGTGATATCCAGTAAAGTGGCTCTCTCTGAAGAAAAGTTAGCCAAAATAGAGGAGGAAGCTGCAAGGACCTTATCTGCCTCTGAAGAATCTTTCATGGCAGAACTGCAGTGTGAGCTTGAGTGGGTTTATGTCGAAGAATAATCCAAATTAGAGCAACAAATCCTTAGTCATAAGCTTGATGTAGAGTGATTGCAACTATTGTATCTGGACACTTGATTTCATTGATGAATATATATTTTTTGTTCAGTATACTTTCATTCTTATTATGATTTTTCATTCTGTTTAGAAAAATTAACCATAATACTGATAGGACTTTTGGCAAACCCTCAACCCTTAACGAATTTGATGAGCCTTTACCGACTACCGTTTGAGTCGGGCTAGCATATGAATTGTCTAAGTCTGTTTCATATGTAACGTTGCGCTAACGGAATGAACTCCCTTAGACTTAGTGCTACGAGTTTGAATATGTAGACTTGGTCATTTTTATGGGAACGGACCACGCGGCAACATGTGTTAGATGCAGACTTTAGGATTTTTAGCAAACCCTCAGCCATCAACGGGTTTGATAAGCCTTTACCGACTACCATTTGAGTCGGGCTAGCATGTGAATTGTCTAACTTTGTTTCACATGTAACGTTATACTAAAAGAGTTAACCTTTTTAGTGCCACGATATTGAATATGTAGACTTCATCTTTCTTACGGGAATAGACTACCCGGCAACACGTGTTAGGCGTTGAATTATCCCTACTTAGGCTTCAGGATAAAATTCCCCATGCGTGTAAGGTATGGATTATTGGTATTGTTAATAACAAACTGCCACAATATCGAATATGTGGGCTTTTGTCCTTTTTACGGTAAAAGACTAACCGGCAACGCGTGTTAGGCATTGACTTATCCTTACTTAGGCTTCGGAATAAAATTCCCTATACGTGTAAGGCATGGATTATTGGTGTTAATAATAAAAACCTGCCACAATGTCAAATATATAGGATTTTATCCTTTTTACGACAAAAGACTAACCTACAACGCTATTAGGCGTTGACATCCCTACTTAGGATTCAGGATAAAATTCCCTATGCG
Source organism: Asparagus kiusianus (assembly GCA_022839385.1). Classification (NCBI taxonomy): domain Eukaryota; kingdom Viridiplantae; phylum Streptophyta; class Magnoliopsida; order Asparagales; family Asparagaceae; genus Asparagus; species Asparagus kiusianus. The sequence goes on from BQKN01065228.1 coordinate 444,769, forward strand.
TGTAAGGCATGGATTATTGGTGTTGGAATGTGGTGTCTTCTCTTGGGGCAAAGACAAAATCGACACCGGAGAGGAATAATTTTATATTCTATCTCTGGGCCTTCTTTTGGGGTAGAAGTAGACCCGATACCATGGAGGAATAATTTTATATTCTATCTCCGGTTGCAAAAGGAACTCAAAGTAGGATCTCTACTTTGAGAATTTGCAAGGTGAAACTAAGAGTGGGATCTCCACTCCGAGAATCGAAAAGATTCAAATAACCCTAACTTTTATAGGATTGGTTACCTGACCTGAAGATGAGTTTTCTCATTTATCGAGATGAAATTGCGACTTCAGCCCTAACTTTTATAGGATTGACTAAAGAGAAAAGGATGGGAGCTTTTTGTTTATCGAACATAGATCCCGGTTTTGGTCATAACCGTTTGACGGTTTTGACCGAGAGAGGGTATTAAGACGACCCTACCTTTTATAGGCTTGGTCATTCAATTGGAGTGGAGTCCTTTTGTTTATTGAAAGGGGAGTCTGATTTGAAGGTGGGCCTCTCGTTCGTTGGAGGAATCGAGAGGAGTTTTTGGTTGTGGCCCTAACTGTAGCAAGGATTGACCGAAATAAACAGTGTGAGGTTCTTGATCACTTATTATTTATGATTCAGGATGATTTGTTTAGATGAAGGTTTTCATCTTGAACAACTAGCTGATCTCAGGTTACACTTAAGAATATCCTGCACGGTATTCTCCAAGAACTTCTCGTTTAATAGGTTATCCTGAGCGTACTAAGGATAGTATTTTTTTAGAAACTTTCCATTTATTAGCATCATGATTTTGTCACCGTTGTGGGTGATCAAGCGATATGTACCATTTGAGTAGATTATCTCTATCACGAACGGTCCTTCCCATTTGAGTTGAAATTTGTCATTCTTCTTAGAGTTGAGTATAATTGGTCGCCGTACAGCGAGAACTAAGTCTCCCTCCTTGAAGCTTCATTGTCGGACTTTTTTATCAAAAGCCCGGGAGATGCTGGCCTGGTAAAACTCGATTTGCTGCTAAGTTTTCAAATGCCTTTCGTCCAACATCTCAAGTTCTTCGAGATGTTTCTTATGTTGTTCCTCTGTCATCATCCCTATTGCGAGAGCAATATGAAGAGATAGAATTTGAATTTTCAAGGGAAGAACAACCTCTTATCCATACACTAGTGAGTATGGAGTCACCCTGGTAGGCGTACAGACTGTGGTACGATAGGCCCAAAGGGCATCGCCAAGTTTGTCATCCTAGTCTTGCTTGTTGGTTCTCACGAGTTTTGATAAAATTTTTATGATTGTCTTGTTGAACGCCTCAGCCAATCTATTTGCCATGGGATTATATGCGGTCGACGAGACATCTTCAATTCTGAACCTCCCGCAAAATTTGATGATGGAGTTGCTCACAAACTGAGGGCCGTTGTTGTGTATGATTCGTCTCGGAATTCCATATCGGTAGATGATATGATGTTTGATTAATTTGATGACATCGCTAGTCTTCACTTCTTTTAATGGAACCACTTTAGCCCACTTTGAGAAATAATCGGTGATTGCCAAAATAAAATGGTCACATTTGACTGACGGTGGGAAAATAGGACCAACGATATCCATTCCTCATATCTCAAATGGCTATGAAATAGCCGATGGGTGTAGGTGCTCCGGGGGTTGGTGCATGTAATTTGCGTGTATTTGACACGCGTGACACCGTCAGGCGTAGTCAACCGCATCCTTGACCATGGTTAGCCAATAGTATCCCATTCTTCTGAGAAGATCACAGAGCTTAGGACTAGGTTGATGTACACCACAAGTTCCATCATGAGCTTCTTTGAGAGCCTCTTCCGCCTCTTTGGTTGAGAGGCATCGAAGTAGTAACCCATCATATGCGTGACGATATAACGTCTGGGTCATTATGTTGTAATAGAATCTCGGTGCCCTTTGTCAAACTGAGTCTCTTTCTTTTATATCTTACGGCAAAATTCCATGCATAACATAGTCGATAATGGGGAATCGCCAATCTCAAAGTTCGAGTTCAATTTTGGTCATGTGCGCTTCTTTGATGTCCAAAGCACATTCTGGTACAAAAAGTTGATGAGTTCTTATAGTGACCCATTGTTTTGTGTCGGGAGGCTGCGCCAAAGATATTGCTAATGCCGCCAGCGCATCTGCATATGCGTTTTGGAGATGCGGAATGTATTCGATGAAGAATTCTTCAAACGAACCTACCATCTCGGTGGCTACCTTGTGGTATGGTGTCAAGTCTTGTTTTTTGACTTCGTACTCTCCTCGAATTTGGTAACTATCAGTTGAGAATCAACAAAAGCTTTGAGATATTCGACCCCCAGCTCTTTGGTGACACTGAGTCTAATAAGCAGCATGTTGTTTTCGGCTATGTTGTTGGAGCATTTTTCTATTAGCGAGTAGGCTCGAGGTATCACATGCTTCTCCGAGGAAACTAAGACGACCCCGACTCCTATAGAGATTCTAGAATTACTGAGAGCGCTTGCCGTATTGATCACTCAGGAAGCGCCATTGAAGTATAATTTCCATACGTGTTGATGAGAAGTTACGTTGACTTTGTGAGTTTCATCTGGCAAATCTTCATACAATTCGGCTGCATCTGTTGTAGGGTTAGCTGCCAAAAGATCATTAATCGCCCGTCCTTTGATCGACTTTTGCTATTTGAAGTGCAATATTTGGATAGGAGTAGGGCCCATTTTGCTAGTCTCCAATTCATAGAGGCCGGTTGTGACATGAATATATGGACTGGGTTAACGATGGAAATAACATAGATTGTTTGTCCAACGAGATAGTGCCGCATCTTTTGGATGGAGAACACCAAAGTGAGGCATTCTTTCTCGATCATTGGATACCAAGATTCAACACCTACCAAAGTTTGACTTAAGTAATAGATAGTCTGTTTGTGACCGTTATCATCGTCTTGTGCAAGCAGAACACTTAATGAGTGGTTCATCGCCTTAATATAAATCAAGAATGGTTTACCCGACTTTGGTGCTATGAGGATAGGAGGATTCACCAGATATGCTTTGATATCCTCGAACACCTTTTGACAAGCGTCATCCTAAATGAACGACACACCCTTCTTGGTGAGGTTGGAAAACGGTTGGCATTTCCCAGATAGATTCGAGATGAACCAACGAATATAGGCTAGCCGCCCTTGTAATCCTCTGAGTTCTTTAAGGTTTCTCGGGGGTTGTAATTCATTTATTACTTTTACTTTGTCGGGGTCAATGCAGGTACCCTTCATAGTGACGACGAATCCCAGAAACTTACCGCTGGACATTCCGAGGAAAGACTTGGTGGGATTCATCTTTAACTGGTGAGTCCGCATGAGATCGAACATCATCCTCAAATCTTTGATATGGTAGTCTTTGTTACGACATTTCATGACCAGGTCATTGACATAGCATTCAACGGTCTTCCGGAGGTGTTCCTAGAAAATCTTTGATATTGCTCATTGATAGGTGGCGCCTTCATTCTTCAATCAGAAAGGCATAACCGTACAGCAGAAGACACCAAGGGGGGTTCTGAATGCGGTGTGTTTTTCATCGTCCGGGTACATCTTGATTTGATTGTAACCCGAAAATCCATCCATGAAGGACACTCTCTCAAATCCGCACGTGTTGTCGATAATAACATCCGTGATTGGAAGAGGAAAATCATCCTTTGGAAAAGTAGTGTTCAGGTCTCTGATGTTAATACAGATCCTAATTTTCCTATTCATTTTAAGGACGGGTACGATATTTGCCAGCCAATCGGGATGTTTGTTTGCGGTGAAAATTAATTGTTTCATTGTGGAATTCATTACAAACTTCAGACGTTTACAACGAATACAAAAATTAGTCTTTTTATAAGACTTTTACACAATGAAAACAAAAAAAATTACAATTCTCTTCAAACAAACGCAACGAGTGTTTATCGTCCGCTGCTTGCGTGGGATCTTGGCCTGTGACGGGGACGCGTTAGTCCGTGGACCACCGAACGATCAATATTTGGATAGAATTTCATCTATCCGCGAAGGGATCGAGAAACCGTAGCTCTTATCTCGGCAAAGCGAGATAATCACTCTTCTTAAGATTACCGCAACAGGATAATCCTAAGGAACGAACCGGGTTGTAGATCTAACTCCTCCTCCTCTCTGAAATCTGTGCACTTTGAGTCTTCACTTCAGTAGGGCTTCGCCGAGGCACTAGAATTCTAACTCCGAAAAAATGAGGCTGCAGGGGCTGTATTTATAGGCTTCAAGGAGATCCGGGCGGTTAAAACCGCATAACGGGCCATATTTGGGGCTGGAGACACCCCAGGGTGTCTCAGCGAGGCCGAGACACCTTGGGGTGTCTCGGTTGGGCCGAGACACCTCGGGGTGTCTCAACTCATGCTGAGACGTTTTGTTATGTATACTTGTTCGTTTCCGCCGTAACTTCTTCGTCCGAACTCGGATTTGAGTGATTCAAAGTGCGTTGGAATGCTGGTGAGGAGATCTACAAGCTCCGATGATTGGATCATCGTGGAGTCAACTGGGACACGAGGGGCATTTCGCCGTTTGTGAATGACACGAGGTTCCCAATCAGTTCGTATCCTCGTTATTCTGAAATTCCGTTACTTCATGTAGTTCGTCGATTCACTTCAAGCGTTTGTCGATGTTAGTCAAGTTTCTGTGACTTGGATAGTGACATTCATCGTCTTCTCTTAGTTTTGAGCTGTTCGTTGAGACCTCTAGGCAATTTTCGATGCCTACAGATACCCCATCCAAAGCGTTCCAGCCTCGTTTCTTTTATAGAAGAGGCTGAAATACTTTGGATGTGATTGATCCAGCCTTCAGTCGGCGTAAATGACCTGTAGTTAGCTTCAATTCTTGACTCCTTCGATTTTTAGTCTATTCGATGTTTTGACGAATAGCTGAAGTTCTTCCGGCGCTGCGTTTATCGTTTGGCCGTCGTCAAAGTCTCGAATCTAAAACTGATGAGTTGAGTTTGGCTCGTGTCATTAAGTTGACTTTGAACTGACTATCTCCGTCACATCGTGATGAATTAGGATTTCAGACTGTTCGCGGGAAAAATTGTTTTCATTGACGTCATTGTTTTCTCAAGCAACAGTTTATCGGTTATAAAAGATCTGGTCTTTTTATAAGATCCGGTTACAACGAAATCAAAGAAAAATAAAAAGATTACAACTTTCCTTTTTTGTAGAACAAATCGCAAGATCCTGTTTTGCGGTCTCTTGCTTGTGTGGGTTCTTCGCCTGCGCCGGGGTTAATCCGTGGACCACCGCGCGATCTCGATCCGGTCGGATCTACACGGTATGACGGGTGTTATTTCACGAAGGAAATAACAGCCGGGGGGATTAGTTCACCAAGGAAATAATCGTCCGAAGTAATCGAAATCGACCAAGCGAAATCGATACTCTTCTCGGGATCAAAAACCAAGTTTTGATCCGGAGGATAACCGTGTATCTCAGATCTGATCTCTCTCGAACTCCTGCCTTATTTGGCATGGATGATCGCCAAGAACCAGATCTGAAAAGTCTAAGTCTTCAAGATTCCAAAGCTTCAACCTTTTTTTAGTCTTGAGCCTTTAAGCCAGCAGAGTTTCGCCTCTAAAAAATCTAACCTCCAAAACAATGAGCCACCAAGCCTATTTATAGGCACTCAGAACTGGGCTTTGGCCCAGGTGGCTTGGCCACCTTGGTGGCTCGGCCACCGAGCCACCAAAAGGTGGCTCGGCCGGCCACCTTGGTGGCTCGGTCACCGAGCCACCAAAAGGTGGCTCGGTTTTGGCCGAGTCCTCCAAATGTTGGTTTTTTTCGTCATTTTCCGGTTTCGTGGTTTATCCGAACTCTGATTTGTTGATCTGGACTCTGATTTGGCAGTCCGGATCCTGATTTGGCAGTAAATCCGCTTCGTCGCATCTCACTTGGCTTCGGTGTTGTAGTCTAACGAACATGCTTGGATATATCGCCCGATGGTTCGTTGGTTTGTCGAATCACCGTGTCGAACTGTGTTAAGGGACCTATAAGTAGTTTTATATGCCTACAGATACCCCCTCCAAAGTATTTCAACCTCATTCTTTTATAGAAGAGTCTGAAATACTTTGGATATGATTGTCCCAACCTTCAATCGGTGTAACGGGACCTTGGAATGGCTTCTATTCTTGATTCCTTCAATCCTCCAGGCTATTCGGTGCTTTGTCGAATGTCTGCAAGGGTTCCGGTGCTGCATTTATTGTCTGACCGTTGTCAGAATTTTGAACTTGAAGTCAATTCCTGATTTTCTGATCTTTAGCTCGTGTTTGTTGTTTCAACATAGAATCGACCATCGATTGTTGGCGTTGAGTCTTCATTTGCAACGTGTTGTCCGGCGTTTGAGCTTCATTGTGATGCGTTGTCCGGCGTTTGAGCTTCATTGTGACGCGTTATCTGGCGTTTGAGCTTCATTGTGACGTGTTGTCCGGCGTTTGACACAGTTTATACCGTACGTCTACTGGAGTCTTGAGAAGCAGTTTATACTCTTATACTTTTCGGAGTGTGGCGGCCTCAAATTTGGGGCTGCAGGACCAACTATTACAGTTGTTTCGAAGTTGTTGGATGCCCAAGTCACGAGACCAACTCATAAAGTTGATGCGTCAATGACTCGCATTTATAGAATTTTTGGCAAATTCTCAGCCATCAACGGGTTTGATGAGCCTTTACCGACTACCGTTTGAGTCGGGCTAGCATGCGGATTGTTTAAGTCCGTTCCGCATGTGACGTTTAAGCTAAAAGAGTTAACCCTTTTAGTGCTACGATATTGAATACCTGGACTTCAATGCGCAAACTGGTGCTCGTAGTTGTCATGAACTCCTTGTCATGTTGAGGGTGGCGGCGACCCCCAACATGTTGAGTCGTTCGGGGCTTCCTTATCGGGCCCAAACGTTCTTGAATTGGAGTTTTGCATCCCTCATCGGGAAGTGGACCGAGGCGCTCCAAAACTGACCTCCTTCTTCGGGATGGTCTTGCGGGATCTCCCGGAGCAGCCATGGGAATTATCGGCGATTTAGGTTGGTTCGCCGGAGGTTGAACTTTTGCTGAAGGCTGCAATGGTTGCTCTTTAGCCTGAATCGCTGCTTCAGACTTCGGCCTCCACACTTGGCGGGTTGGTGGCGGCTTTTTGGTCACTTCCTTCTGCAGTCTTCTGCGGGCTTCTTGGACTTGAGCCCGTGCCTGCGCTGACAGTGTGCGGCGCTTACGAATGCGCTCCTCAAGTGTCGAACGATTCCGTTTGACACGGATCCATTCATTCATTGGCGGCTTGGAGGAGCTACCATTCATTGGTTGTTGAGGTTGTTTGCTTCTCCTGTTCTTCAGATCCGCGTTGTAGCGGATTTCGTCAGTGGACTCCATTGCCTTTGCGAATTGCCGCGCCAAGCGTTGACGTCGTCTTTGGCGGGCTCTCTTTGAGAGAGTCACTACGCCTTCGGCGACGGAGGAGTTGGCAAGGACAGGTTTGATATGGTTGGAGGTTGGTGGAACTTTACCCGATGCAACTTTGGCATCAATCGGGGTGAGATCTTCGTTGGTATTCTCTACTTCTTCATACCAACAGACTTTTCTCTTAGAGGAGAACTTCTTGGACTTGAGGGGGGGGGGGAGGTGAATCCGGACGAGGATGACAGATACTCCTCAAACTTTTGTTCGTCGAATTCATACTCGACCTCCTCCTCGACTGGGATTGAGATCCGCGGCTGCGACGCAACGATCTCGGCAGCGAGATCGGTGGCCCCCACTGTGGTCGCCAGATTGTTCGCGGGAAAAATTATTTTCATTGACGTCATTGTTTTCTCAAGCAACAGTTTATCGGTTACAAAAGATCCGGTCTTTTTATAAGATCCGGTTACAACAAAATCAAAGAAAAATAAAAAGATTACAACTTTCCTTTTTTGTGGAACAAATCGCAAGATCTTGTTTTGCGGTCTCTTGCTTGTGTGGGTTCTTCGCCTACGCCGGGGTTAATCTGTGGACCACCGCGCGATCTAGATCCGATCAGATCTACACGGTATGACGGGTATTATTTCGCAAAGGAAATAATAGCCGGGGGATTAGTTCACCAAGGAAATAATCGCCCGAAGTAATCGAAATCGACCAAGCGAAATCGATACTCTTCTCGGGATCAAAAACCAAGTTTTGACCCGGAGGGTAACCGTGTAGATCTCAGATCTGATCACTCTCGAACTCCTGCCTTGTTTGGTGTGGATGATCGCCAAGAACCAGATCTGAAAGTGCAAGTCTTCAAAGATTCAAAAACCCCGAGGTTTAGATCTCAATCCAGCAGAGCTTCGCCTCCAAAAAATCTAACCTCCAAAACAATGAGCCACCAAGCCTATTTATAGGCACTCAGAACTGGGCTTTGGCCCAGGTGGCTCGGCCACCTTGGTGGCTCGGCCACCGAGCCACCAAAAGGTGGCTCGGTTTTGGCCGAGCCACCAATTGGTGGCTCGGCCACCGAGCCATCAAAAGGTGGCTCGGCCACCGAGCCACCTAGAGGTGGCTCGGTTTTGGCCGAGTCCTCCAAATGTTGGTTTTTTTCGTCGTTTTCCAGTTTCATGGTTTATCCGAACTCTGATTTGTTGATCTGGACTCTGATTTGGCAGTTCGGATCCTGATTTGGCAGTAAATCCGCTTTGGTGTTTGAGTTCGAGTCCGGATCTGATCTTGATTTGATCTTGATTCGTTCGAGTCCGCTCCTGATCTTGTTTGATGTGGTGGACTCTACGGTTGGATGACTTGTTGATTCATCGACCCGTCGCCTCGTTAATCCGCTTCGTCGCGTCTCATTTGGCTTCGGTGTTGTGGTCTAACGAACATGGTTGGATATATCGCCCGATGGTTCGTTGGTTTGTCGAATCACCGTGTCGAACTGTGTTAAGGGACCTATAAGCAGTTTTATACGCCTACACAGACTACCGTACATTGACTTTTTGTCGCAACGCGTTGACCGACGTTGACCTAGGGTTACGCGTTGACCGGCGTTGACCTAGGGTTTCGGATCGCCCGATATTGACTTTTTCATCACAACGTGTTGATTGGCATTGACCTAGGGTTATGAATCGTCACACGTTGACTTTTTGGTCGCAACGCGTTGACTGGCGTTGACCTAGGGTTACGCGTTGATCGGCGTTGACCTAGGGTTTCGGATCGCCATTAACACAGTTTATACTAGTGCGTTTGCTGGAGTATACACAGTTTAAGCTCTTAAGGTATTGGAGCGTAGCGGTCTCAAATGTCGGGGCTGCAGGACCAACTGTTAAAGCTGATTCATCTACATGTGTGGATCTTATCTTAATGTTGTTGGATACTCGAGTCACGAGACCAACTAATGGAGTTGATGCGTTAATGACTCGTATTTATAGAATTTTTGGCAAATTCTCAGCCATCAATGGGTTTGATGAGCCTTTACCGACTACCGTTTGAGTCGGGCTAGCACGCGGATTGTTTAAGTCCGTTCCGCATGTGACGTTAAGCTAAAAGAGTTAACCCTTTTAGTGCTACGATATTGAATACGTAGACTTCGTCTTTCTCCTGTGAAAAGACTAAACAGCGACGTGTATCAGACGTTGACTTAGGATTTTTGGTAAATCCTCAGCCTTCAACGGATTTGACGTGCTCTTACCGATTACCGTTTGAATCGGGCTTACATGCGGATTGTTTTAAGTCCGTTCCGCATGTGATGTTGTGCTGAAGGAATGAATTCCCTTAGACTTGATGCTACGATATTGAATACGTAGACTTTGTCTTTGTCACGGGAATAGACTACCCGGCAACGCGTGTTAGGCGCTGACTCATCCTTACTTAGGATTCAGGATAAAAGTCCCCAGACTGGAATTCTAGTGTCTTCTTCAATCGGTGAAAGACTAAACCGGCAACGCGTGTTAGGCGTTGACTTATCCCTACTTAGGATTCGGGATAAAATTCCCTGTGCGTGTGAAGCACGGATTTTGGTGTTATGAATAACAACCTACCACAATGTCGAATATGTGGGCTTTTGTCCTTTTTTACGGTTAAGGACTAACCGGCAACGCGTGTTAGGCAATGGCTTATCCCTCCTTAGGCTTCGGGATAAAATTCCCTACGCGTGTAAGGCGTGGATTTTGAGGGTTGAAAAGGTGGTGTCTTCTCTTAGGGCAAAGACGAACCCGATGCGGGAGAGGAAGAATTTTATATTCTATCTCCCAAAGCTGAAAAGGAAGAGTTTTATATTCTATTTTCAGATGCAAAGGAGACTCGGGGTGGGATCTCCACCCCCAGAATCCAGAAAGGTGAAACTAGAAGTGGGATCTTCACTCCGAGAATCGGAAAGATTTAAGCAACCCTAACTTTTATAGGATTGGTTGCTTAGTCCAAAAAAAGAATTCCTCATTTATTGAGGTGAAATTCCGATTCTAGCCCTAACTTTTATAGGTTTGGCTAAAAAGGAACATGTGGAAGTCTTTCGTTTATCGAAATGGATGACTCGATCTTGGTCCTAACTATCTGCAGGTTTGACCAAGTGAGGTTAGAGGCAATCCTAACTTTTATAGGTTTGATTGCTTAAGTTGAAAATAGACCTCTCGTTCATGAAAGGAATCGAGAGGGGAATCTGGCTTTGGCCCTAACTTTAAGAAGGTTTGACCAGGTAGACAGTGAAAGTGAGAGTACAAATTACAACGGGAGCGTTGACTCATACAAATCACAGTGGGGGTTTAGTATTTATCATCTAAGTTGTAATGATCAGGTTATCCCTAAGAAAATTACATGTAACATTCTTTCGGGAACTTCCCATTACATGAATCATCCACCCCCAGCTTCCTCGCGAAACTTATCATTGCATTTGGTTGCATGATCGGGTTATCCTTAAGAATATTACGTATAAAATTCTCCAGGAACTTTCCGTCAACGGTAGGAAACAGTTTAGACTCATATACCTATTGGAGTATCAGGGAGCAGTTTAACCTCTTATACCGGTCGGAGGATTGAGAAGCGATTTATACTCGTATACTCTTCGGAGTGTTACCGTTCTCAATTGGCTTACCCTAACGTTATGACGCCGGCTTCAACCAAGGTTTGGATGCTATTCTTTAAAGTAAAACACGCCTTGGTAGGATGAAAGATTCTCCTGTGGTACGCACAGTACTTCGGATCCGTAGTATTGTCAGCTCCCTCCTGATTCGTGATGGGTGGCAGCTTGATCTTGTTGTTTTTGAGAAGGGTCTCGAAGATGGCTGGAATGTCTTCGTCCTTGAATGAGTACTCTTTTTGGAGCCTCGCATCCGAAATCTTCTACTGTCTTCGGGGTTGCTGTTGTGACGTTTGATTAACATCAACAACTGTTGCAAGTGCCTTCCCTTCATCATGGGAAATAAGACTCGGGTTCAGAGGGTTAGCCATCGGTTGGCTTCTTTCGATCTTCCTCCTTCTGAGAAAGCATTCGGCCTGCTCTCCGCGCACCTTCAACTCTTTCCAGGTATTGAGCGGCTCTACTCCCATAATGTCCAAGATGTTAATGGACAAGTTGTTATGACAGGTTTGCAAGACGAATTCCTCCGTGACGGGATCCTTGCAGTTCATTGCCTGATTGTGGAAGCGTTTGATGAAGGTATCCACTGACTCTCCGTCTTTCTGTTTCTCATCGAAGAGTGTCCTGATTGACACTTCAGCGTCATCATCGAAGAAATGACTAAGGAACATGCTCTCCAGGTCCTCCCAGCTAGTGATGCTTCTGGGTTTGAGACGGCGGTACCAATCGAAGGTAGGCCCGCGAAGGGTACCAACGAATGACCGTACCATCAAGGGCTCGTTGCCAGAAATCGTGCCCAAGTGGGACTTAAAGTAGATTAGATGCTGAGTAGGCGAGCACTTCCCATCGAACGGCGTGAAGTTGATCAGGTTAAACTTCGCCGGATATGGGTTCGAATCCCACTCTTTCAGGTAAGGACACGGAATGCCGGTCTTCTTTACCTCTTGAGCAGACATTAAAGCATTAATTTTGCTCTCGAGGTCCTTCATCTTTCCGTCCTCATCTATATCCTATTTTGGATAATTTTCGAGAGGAATAATGCGGCCACCCCCAGTGTTATCATCATTGGTAGGTCCACCCCCAGCGTCGTTATTTTTAGTGGGACCACCCCCAGCGTTGTGTTCATCCACATCTGAATCGCTACCTGCTTGGTTAGCAGTGTTGCGACGGATGGACTCACCTAGCTGATTCGACAAAGCTCGGATTTGTTGGTCGTGCATTTGTCTCATCTCCTGCATAGCCATTTCCACTTCGATCTTGAATGCTTCTTTCTGCTTGGCTAAAGCATCCTCAATCATTTTGGCTACTTCATCGGTGTTGATCATAAACACCTCATGAGATTGTCCGGGGCTGGATATGGTGGCTTCTGAAGCGACTGCCGAGCAAGCGTCTGACGTTTCATCGTCCGAGGATAGTCCCCTGGTCATCCTCCAATAGTCTCTACGTCTAGTAGTCCCTGCACGTAGCCGAGTTAGACGATGTGACATGAGGGGGTCCGAATCAGAGGGTCGGGTAGATTTCCTCTTATCAGTCACATTGGCGATGACTACGGATTTTTCAGGCCCGGCGGCTTCTAATTGAAGCCGAGACATTAGTTGGGCTATCCCCGAATTGACTCTCTTTCCTGGGGAGAAATCGGGGTTAGAAGTAATCGGAGACTTCCCCTTATTGACCATTTTGATGGTGAATGCTGGGAGTTCGTCGTCTCGATTGGCCGATCGTCTCTTGCTAGAACACCTTGATTTGGGTTTCAATGCTTCTGCGGAGATACTCTCGAATACCGAGACCCTCCGCGGAGTGGTCTTGGGGTAGCTACATACTGATAATACTGTCCTGATTAGTTTGGTACACGGACAGTGAGAGTCTGCTTTCCGGGTACCTCTTTTTCGAGATTTATTCGTACCCCCAGTCCGATAGTACAACTCATTGACGTTGCGGTTAGAGCAACCTATCGGCTGTTTGCATGAATTCTTAGGTATAACGCGTTCATCTGTCTGACGTGTTTTCCTCTGAGTAAACATCATCTTGTTGGCGTCTGCGGGAGTCACACGTTTAGAATCACACCTTTGTGAGGGTGAAACCTTAACGGGCTCCTGGTTTTCTGTACGCACCCCCAAGCGGGCCGTTGCAGAAACCAACTTGTTAGGAGGTCGTGTACGACCCCCAGTCTGGATGTTTGCTCGGGGTTCCTTCAATGGTCCCCAGCATTCCTTAATAGGCACTTTGCCTCAATCTTCGGGTAGAGAACTGAGGCGATCCTTCAGAGGAATCCTGAACTTGGGGAAATCCACGCTACGGTGGGGCTTTATCGGGGGTTCGGGATCTGAAGTTGACAAAGGCTTAATGATAGTTCTGTTTGTTTTTGCCTTAAGCGCTGATTTAGCTTTTGGTATCCAAACTTGTTTAGATCTTGGTGATCTCTTAACTGCCTCTTCCTTTTGCATTTCCTGTGCTTTTCGCATAAGAGTCCGAGCATGCGCAAGCAAGGCGCGACGCTTCTGGATCCGTTCCTCGAGAGTAGAGCGGGTCCGTTTGACACGAACCCATTCGTTAATTGGAGGTTGAGAGAAGGATTCAGATGCTAGTCGTGGCGACAGATTAGCCACTTGGCACTTTCTGAACTCCCGATCTACTTGGCAATGGAGTCCATCCACCTGATCCAAAGCCTTGGCGAATTGGCGCGCGAGGCGTTGTCGTTTCCTTTGACGTGCTCTCTTTGATAGAGTTGGCACACCTTAAGCAGTCGACTCCTTGATTACGAAGGAGTTCAGATCTGCAGATCTGGTCTCATTGGATGCCGGTGGATCGTTGCAAGGTGCAACTGTGGCAGCGACGACGTGAAGATCGACTTCTTTGGTCTTCAGATCTGGAGACCGACGGATCTTCTGGGAGGAGGAGATCTTCCTGCGTTTATGAGGAGGAGCAAATCTGGAGGAGGAGGAGGAGATGTACGCTTCAAATTTCTGCTGGTCGAATTCGTATTCGACCTCTTCGAACACCGGGATCTTGATCGTCGGCTACAACACGACAGCTTCGGCAGCGAAGCTGTTGGCTCCCACTGTGGTCGCCAGTTTGTTTGAGGTGAAAATTGATTGTTTCATTGCGGAATTCATTACAAACTTTAGATGTTTACAACGAATACAAAAATCAGTCTTTTTATAAGACTTTTACACAATGAAAACAAAAAAAATTACAATTCACTTCAAACAAACGCAACGAGTGTTTATCGCCCGCTGCTTGCGTGGGATCTTGGCCTGTGACGGGGACGCGTTAGTCCATGGACCACCGAACGATCAATATTTGGACAGAATTTCATCTATCCGCGAAGGGATCGAGAAACCGTAGCTCTTATCTCGGCGAAGTGAGATAATCACTCTTCTTAAGATTACCGCAACAGGATAATCCTAAGGAACGAACCGGGCTGCAGATCTAACTCCTCCTCCTCTCTGAAATCTGTGCACTTTGAGTCTTCAGTTCAGCAGGGCTTCACCGAGGCACGAGAATTCCAGCTCCGAAATGAGGCTCCAGGGGCTGTATTTATAGGCTTCAAGGAGATCCGGGCGGTTAAAACCGCATAACGGGCCATATTTGGGGCTGGAGACACCCCAGGGTGTCTCAGCGAGGCCGAGACACCCTAGGGTGTCTCGGCTCAAGCGGAGACACCTTTGGGTGTCTCGGCCCAAGCCGAGACACCTTGGGGTGTCTCGGTTGGGCCGAGACACCTCGGGGTGTCTTAACTCATGCTGAGACGTTTTGTTATGTATACTTGTTCGTTTCCGCCGTAACTTCTTCGTCCAAACTCGGATTTGAGTGATTCAAAGTGCATTGGAAAGCTAGCGAGGAGATCTACAAGCTCTGATGATTGGATCATCGTGGAGTCAACTAGGACACGAGGGGCATTTCGCCGTTTGTGAACGACACGAGGTTCCTGATCAGTTCGTATCCTCGTTATTCTTAAATTCCGTTACTTCACGTAGTTCATCGATTCACTTCAAGCATTTGTCGACGTCAGTCAAATTTCTGTGACTTGGATAGTGATATTCATCGTCTTCTCTTAGCTTCGAGCTGTTCGTGGAGACCTCTAGGCAATTTTCGATGCCTACAATGTTGTTCTTCTCTAATAAAGCCAGAGTCAATAAATTTCTTGACTTCCACCTCAGTTGCCTCCATAATCTGTGGACGAAACCATCTCTACGCCTGTTTGATGGGTTTGGCATCCGATTTGATGTTGAGGCGGTGCATTGCTATATTTGGATCATTTCCTAGCATATCCTTATAGTTCCAAGCAAAGACGTCTATGTATTCCCTAACGAGGGCAATCAATTCTTCCTTCTTGTCTGTTGGAAGACTATCACTAACAAATATGGGTTTCTGATTCGCTTCGTCTCACATATTCACCTGGACTACTTTGTCTTCGGTGGGTGGTTCCCTTTGCTCGAACCGATCCCCATATTGAATATTCAGGTGATGAATCCACGGGTCTTCCTAAGTTGGCAATTAATCGTCTTCCTCTATTATGGCAGAATCGACCGTGGCCATATTCGACATCAAGCTTTTGAATATTTCTCCAAGACTAACATCGGAATCCCAATCAGAAGAATCGGATGAGTATCTGTCTTTATTTGCTAATTGATCGAGGACTTGCCAGCAACATTCTTCATCGGATGAAGAGGTGTAGCCTAGACACCTTTTATAACCATAATAATTATCCGGTTTTCCTTTCGATATATAGGCCGGACGAGGTGGAACTCATGGGCCTCGACCAAAACAAAGACCTTCTTCAAGCGCAAAATTATATCCCCATTTCTTCATTAAGTTACGCGATTGTTGACTATACTTGGAGAAATGAGGTCCGGGTTTCTCTTCATCGCTATTTTCCTTCAAAAATAGATTTAATGGTGGAAATGTCTCCCCTTTACTGAAAACTAACTTCTTTCTACCCCCTGCCTTGGCGGGAATGACAAGGGTTATTCCAAATGAGTCTTGGACATGCTTTGTTGTCAGGCAAGACGACCGAAGCGGCATGTGCATGTCAGGGTTCTCATATAGTCCTTGCATTACATTATCCAAACACGCGAATAATCTAAATCATGATTTATTACTTCTTTGGTAAGTTGTCAATTAGAACTACCATCTGACGATTCACCATCGTCAGGACTGATTATAAAGGGTACAATGTCATTTAGTACAAAACCGCTATTGTAATCAAGCCCAGCTTCGGTATCAGCTTCCTCTCCGTTGTCCGTACATTGGGCTGATGATTCAGTATCGGATTCATCACCGTAAAGAAGGGAGTCAGTAAAGTAGTTTTCTAACCCCTTAAACGGTTGGTATCTGCGACCATCGTCTTGATCTCATTATTAGCGTCTACATATTTTAGATACTGATGGAGAGTGGAATGGACTATAAGATTACTATGGATCCAGGGTCGACCCAATAGTAAGTTATAGGAGGTTTCTGCATCGATCACGTAACACATGACTTCGGACTTTAAATCTCTAAGTTGGTATTTCACCCGGATTTTACCCAATGGTCTGGACCAAATGGTATTGAATCGTAGATGACGGTGCCTGTTGAAGATAATCTGCTTGCAGGGATCCTAAGATTGTACATCAGTCGGAGCGGTATGATGCTAACAGCGGAACCCGGATCGACTTGGATCCGATTGACAACGCTAGAGCCTATGTATCCGGTGAAGTACAAAGGCCTATCATGCTTTGAGTTTCTGACTTGCATGTTATCTTTGGTGAATGTTATGCAAAGGGAATTTCTTGGATGCCAAATCGCAATGTTGAATTGGTGGTTCCGGATCTTTGGTAGCTGGTATGATGTGAGTGAGGAACACGCCGGCATTAACCAGGTATTCTTGTAAGGTTTCCCTCGTGTTTTTAGATAGACGCAACAATTCGTATAGGGTTATTCTCACTGGAATGTTAGTTAGCTGAGTCAAAACATCAAAGCGGTATAATGTGCTTGAACTCCCTGGTTTATCTCTCACAATCAGGTGATTGAATCGAGACTGCTTCGGGTTCTGAACCTCCTAGTGTTTGGGGTTCTTTCCCTTTCTGCTTATTAGTTGGTTGTTGCTGGGATTTCCTTATAGGTGCAGGAGGAGTTGTAGCCACTCCCAGCTTAGCCAACATTTTAGCATTTGGATTAGAAGCTTCAGGATACTCGTAGTGGTATTCGTTTCCACCCCTAGTAGCGAAAACTTCTTGTTCGTCCTCAGAGAGTGATAAAGTAGGGATATCTTCATCATCATTTTCAGGAATTGCTGTAGCGGGACAACAAGATTTGCCCCTACTTTTGGGCTTCTTCTTAGATAAGGAACTTGCCCATTGCTCATCATTGAGAAAATCTGGATAGACGCAAAGAATTTCGCCATTAGGAGTCGTGTGCTACACAAGTCCCTTTTAGTGTTATCCGTGAGGATCATCGTTAATAGCTTTCACCTTCACTTTTGATACAGTCTCTGGTTGAAATCATAACATAGGGACCGAGCCAAAGCTGATAGAAACCGCATTTGCACCCATCTTCTTTTCCTTAGGCTGTTTTAGAGTGATGATACCTACATCGATTAGGGCTTGAATTTTATCTTTGAGAGCGTAGCACGTCTTTGTGGGATGATGGACTGCTCTATGGAACACGCAGTATCGCGGATCTGTAGTCTTCTTGGCTCCCTCATGATTAGTGATTGGGGGTAGCTTAATTTTATCATTCTCCAGTAAGTATTTGAAGATACTAGGAACCTCATCTTCCTTGAAAGAATATTCCTTCGGGAACTTCGGCTAAGAAGTCTTCTACTGCCTTAGAGGTCGTTGTTATCATTGAGGTGCTTGCTGCTTTGGCGCTGGTTGTTGCAGCTACTGTTAGGGTTGTAATTAAAATGTCTGATTTGCATCCACAGCATTTATCTGCACCTTTCCTTTACCACGGGGGTGAAGTTCTATTTTAGGGCGTTATTTGTCGGCTGACCCCTTTCAGCTTTCTTCCTCTTGAGGAAGCGTTCAGCCTTCTCCCCTTGCACCTTCAACTCTTTCCACATGTTGGATGGTATCATGCCCATAACTTCTAACACGTCCAAGGAAAGGTTGTTATGGCATGTTTGGAGAATAAATTCCTCTGTAACCGGATCTCGGTAGTTCATCGCCTTATTCCGAAAGTGCTTAACGAAGTTCTCAACCAGCTCTTCATCTTTCTAGTTTTCATCAAAGAGTGTTCCAATTGACATTTCAGTGTCATCATTGAAGAAATTGGTGAGAAACATACCCTCCATGTCATTCCAGCTATTGATACTCCCCGGCTTGAGATGGTGGTACCAGTCGAAGGCAACTGCACGAAGGGTTCCCACGAATGATCGTACCATCAGAGGTTCATTACCTGAAATGACCCCTAGGTAAGACTTGAAGTAAATCAAGTGTTGAGTGGGCGAACCCCTTCCGTGAAACGGCGTGAAGTTAATCAGGTTGAACTTCACCGGGTATGGAATTGATTCTTACTCTCTCGGATAAGGACACAGAATGTCGGTCTTCTTTACCTCTTGAGCAGACATTAAAGCATCGATTTTGCTTTCAAGGTCTTTCATCTTAAGATCTTCACCTGCATCTTTCTTTGGGTGATTTTGAAAAGGAATGGTGGGGCCACTCCCAGTGTTGGTATTGTTAGTGGGGCCACCCCCAGCGTTGAGGCCATCCTCAGCATTTTTATCATCAGGTGGAGTATCGGCATTGATATTCTCCTCCACTTCTGAGTCGGTATCTACCTGATTAGTAGCGTGGGGACGACTAGATTCACCGTGCTGATTTGACAACTCTTGGAGCTGTTGGGCATGTAAATCTTTGACCCGTTGCATGGCCATCTCCATTTCGATTTTGAAATCCTCCTTCTGCTTAGCCAATGCTTCTTGAAGGAGATGAGCTATCTGCTCAGTAGTAATCATGAATGCCTCTTGAGTCCGTCCTGTGCTGGATACAGTAGTATCTGAAGCGATTACAGAGTTTGCATCCGATGCTTCATCATCTGAGGAATGCCCTCTCCGAATTCTCCTATAATCTCTAGGCATGATAGCCCTGGTTCATAGCCGAGACATTTGTTCAGATATTTTCATGAAAGGTTCGGGGCTGAAACGTTGCTTGGACTTTCCCTTGTCAGTCATGTTGATTGTGACTTCTGAGAATTGAACGGCCGGCTTTCTTTTGCGGAAACGACTTGGCTTGGGCCTTGACTTTTTAGTAGAAAGTCTTTTAAATACTAAGATCCTCTGTGGAACGGTCTTGGGGCAGCTACATTCTAATAATACTACCTTAATGAGCTTGGTACACTGACAGTGAGAATCCGTTTCCCGGGTATTTCTCTTTCGAGATTTGTCTGTACCCCCAGTCTGATAGTACAACTCATCGGCATGATTACCGGAGGAACCTATCGTGTGCGGGTATGATTTTCCAAGTCTAACATTGTCATCTTCTGACGAACATGCTTCTCTTTGAGGATATAATGCCTCATTAGTGTTCTCAAGAGTCACTCGTTTGGAACCACGCCTTTGTGAGTGCGAGGCCCCAACGGTCTCTTGGATTTCAACCCGTAATCCGAGGCGAGCGGTTACAGGTACTTTCTCAACATGAGAGGCCCTTAACTTGTTGGGAGGACACACATGACCCCCAGTCTAACGAGTTGCTTGGGGTTCATTTATCGGACCCAAGCGCTCTTGAATCGGGATTTTGTTTTGACCTTTGTGTAAATGACCAAGACGATCTATAATCTTCATTTTAAATTTGGATAAGTCCATGTTGTCATGAAGCTCCAACAGAGGTGTGGGATTTGTCGAGATGGGAACAGGAGCCGTCGGAGACTCAAAAATGACCGCGGGAGGCGAAACGGGGGCGAGGCAGGCCTTGGTGGCTCGGGACTGGAGCGAGCCACCATTTGGTCAAAAGTTGTTTTTGTGCTCTCCCATTGTGGTAGCCAGTTTGTTTTCATCAAAAGTTATTATTTTCATTGTTGTCAAACCTGTTACACCACTTGTTGAGTACAAGTTCAAATTAAAAGAAAATTTGATCTTTTTATATGATCTTCTTACAATGAAAAAGTAAAAATTACAACTTTATCCAACAAAACGTAACAGTAGTTTATCTCCTGTTGCTTTGTGTGGGATCTTTGCCTGTACCGGGGACGCGTTAGTCTGTGGACCGTCGCGGATCAGATCCGGTTGACAAGTTTAATTATGCTCTTGTTTCATGAAAGAAACAATCGCAGCAGTGACAATCACGACCAAGCGAGATTGTGGCTCTTCTCGAGATCAAAACAAAGTTTGATCTGGAGGAAAGAAGGGGAAAGAATCTCAAATCTTTCGAAGGCTTTTTCTTTATAAAAAAGTTCGCCAAGATCTGCCAATTCTCCTCTGAAATTCGTGGTTTACTATTCAATTAAATAGCACCTCGCCCTCAGATTTCAGATCATCTCCAATGAAGACCCTGGGCTTCTATTTATAGGCTCTTGTCGTCGTGTTTTCTAATAAGATCTGATAATTTAATATCATCTGTAGTAAATAACTGCTCAATCGCACTTAGGAATAACTTCAAAACAGTTGCGGAGGTCCTGGAACGAAAGAATCCTTAAAAAATATTGAAATCTGTGTTTTGGGAGGTTTTGGGGGGTCAGGATACCCGTGGTGGCTCGGAGCTGTGCGAGCCACCATTTGGTGGCTCGCACAGGTACGAGCCACAAAATGGTGGCTCGCACTCATGCGAGCCCCGTGGCCTTCTTCGTCCGTCTTTTTGACTTTCTGGCTATTTGTAACCCCTTCAGTTCGCTTGCTTTGCCCTTTTCGTGTGTTTCGTCACTTCGTTGACTCGTGCGCTTCACCGATTTGCTTCATGCATTTATCTGCATTGGATAATCTTCCTTGACTCGGATACTAACATTCATTGTCTTCTCTCTATCTTGAACTGTGTTCGGGGACCTATAGGTAATTTTTGACGCCTACAACCATGCTCACAAGTAGCTGAACAACTCAGAGGATGCTACCTTCATGGTTCTACCTAGAGGGAACACTTTGAACCCAATCATCTTTGAAAAATTTGAGTCATAATCTCACTTATAGAGCTCCGATGAAGAAGCTAAGGTAGCGCCTGAATTTTCCAGGTATAGCCGACAATTTCAACAAATTATGGTAAAAATTGGATACAGTCTTACTGTAAAATAAGGGTTGAATTTCAAAAGAGGACTGCGAGTCTCTTTGATCCCCTTTATACCAGAAGGTAAAGTTTTTAATTATTACAATCAGACAAAACGAGGACTTGGTTACATCTCTCCAGAAGACGAGCCACAAGCAGGACCAGCATCTGATGACTCCTAGGGCAGTTCTTCGGACACGTCCAACTAGGATTCTAACATTAGCATTGGAGTCTTGTGCAGTGAATTCATGACCAACATGGTCTCATATAACCTAACTACGGATCTCGATGAATATGAAGTGTTTGAAGATCCAGAAGATGATTCATGGGCAAAGAAACTTGAAAAGCAATGAGAGTCGCATTTCAAAACTAGAGAACCACCCATCGAAGATAAAGTGGTCCAAATCAATATTGGTGATGAAACCAACCCAAAGCCCATCTTTATCAGCGAAAGTCTATCATCAACTAAAAAGGAATAACTCATAGTTCTCCTCTAAGAATACATTGAGGTCTTTGCCTAGAGCTATGAAGACATGCCGGGTCTAGATCCTAGTGTGGCCGTACATCATCTTAACATCAACCCTAACGTTAAGCTGGTTAAATAGCTGTAGCGGTGCTTCCATCCTGAATTGATGGAACAAATCTGAAAGGAAATCTGCAAGCTCATTGAGTGTGGGTTTATCCATGAAGAATAACATCCCGATTGGTTAGTTAACATCATGGTGGTGATGAAAAAGAGTGGTAAGATCCGAATCTGCATTGACTTCTGTGATCTCAACCTCACTTGTCCAAAAGATGACTTCCCCCTCCCTATCACGAATGTTATGGTCGATAAAATACGTGTGGGTTTGAGAGGATGTCTTTCATGGACGATTTCTCTGGATATAACCAGATCAAAATGCATCCAGATAATCAAAAGCACACAGCCTTCAGAACACCTTTAGGAGTATACTGTTATACGGTAATGCCCTTCAGTCTAAAAAACTAAAGCTACTTACCAATGCACCATGAACATTATATTTCATGAACATCTTTGTAAAACAATGGAGTGCTATGTCGACGACCTCTCGATCAAAAGTCATCACAAACAAGACCATGTTGGTGATCTAAGAATGGTGTTTGAAGTCATGCGAAAACAACAACTCAAGATGAATCCAACCAGGGCCTTCCTTGGAGTATCATCAGGTAAATTCCTTGGGTTTATCATAACATCCACAGGAATACAAGTCGATCCTGAAAAAGTGAAGGCCATTCAGGAGATGCCAACTCCGAAGAACCCCAAAGAGCTGAGAGGTTTACAAGGATGATTAGCTTACATCTGAAGGTTTATCGCTAATTTGTTTGGGAAATGCTAACCATTCCAAAGATTTATGAAGAAAGGTGTTTCATTCATCTGGGATGATGCCTGCCAAGAAGCTTTCAGTGAAATCAAAGCTTATCCCACAAAGCCACTAGTGCTAGCTGTGCCACTATCTAGTAGACCATTCTTGATCTATGTCAGGGCAATGGATCATTCACTCAAAGCCCTTCTCACTCAGAAAGATGATAATGGCAGTAAATAAACCATTTACTATCTCAGCCGGACTATGATTGGCATCGAGCATCAATATAACCTAGTCGAGAAGGAATGTTTAGCATTGGTCTTCACGATTCGGAAGATGTGACACTACCTCACCGGCCAATCCATTCACATCATCTTAAGAGTCAATCCTCTATGGATACTCATGATGAAACCTTGGTCACTGAATTCCAGATTAGCAAAATAGGCGATACTGCTATCATAATATGATATAACATTCATGCCGCAGAAAGCAATTAAAGTCAAGAAATAGCTGATTTTCTAACAGAACACCCTATTCCCGAGTTTTCTAACCTCTATGAAGACATCACGGATGAAGTCTTTGAGTCAAATGCTATCTCAGACCACCAAATATGGCAACTCAACTTTGAAGGTGCGTCACGACACAACCATAAAGTAGCAATCATTACAAGAGTTAGGGTAGTGCTGATTGACCCCTTGGACATGTCCTCCCTCGGGCTTATTCATTGACCAAGTCATGCTCCAACAACGTAGCCGAGTATAACGTTCTAATAATTAGCCTACAACTTGCTCAAGAAATGGGTGTCAAATACCTTGAAGCTCATGGCGATTCTAAACTAATCGTGAATCAAATCAAGGGAGAATACGAGGTCCACCACAACGACCTCATGCCTTACTATAAAGCAGCAACAAAACTAGACCCATCTTTCAAAGGCTTCTACATTATCTACATAGCTCACCTCAAAAACACCTATGCGGATGCTCTGTTATCCCTTGCAGCCACACTCGCTTTGATGCCTAAGTCCACTAGGCCTATCACGGTGGCTAGCCATCAATTGTGCTCCCTAGAGCATATCCCTAAAGCTAACGACGACTCAAGGCAACTCACTTTGAAGGTAATGATTGGCAGCTCCCAATCATTGACTTTATCTTACACGATACTACCAGATGATTAGAAGCAAGCAATATCGATCTAAAGAAGGGCTCCACGCTTCTTCTATGATTCTACCATGTAAACTTTGTACCACCGATCCTTCGATGGTGTTTTGCTCCGATGCTTATCACCAGGTGAAGCTCAAGAAGTGTTAAAACAAGCCCACGACGGTGCATGTGGAGCTCATCAACGAGATACCAAACTTAAAGACCAACTTCATCGTCTAGGCTACTACTAGCTGACAATGATAGCAGATGTGGTAGCATACGCTAAACAATATCATGCGTATTAAATCCATGCTGACTTTCTACATCTACCCCCGAAAGAATTGCATCTAACAGTTGCCTCTTAGCCATTTGAAGCTTGGGGCATGGACATCATTGAGCCAATCAGCACGCCAACCACCAAAGGTCATCATCAATTCATCCTAGCCATCATAGATTACTTCTCTAAATAGGCCGAAGTTGTTCCCCTCAGAGAAGTCAGGACATCACAAGTTATAAAATTCTTTAAACATCAGGAGATTTATTGATTTTGTATTCCTAGACGAATCAATCACGATAATGGTCCGCAATTTATGAGTCTACCATTCTTCAAATTCTGTAACAAGTACTGAATCCAAGATGTGGCTTCTACGCCATATAACCCAGCTGCTAATGGTCTAGCTCAGGCTTTCAACAAAACCATTATCAATCTTCTAAAGAAGTTCATCTCCTCCAACAAATGAGATTAGGACGAGAAACTCAGAGAGTGTTTATAGGATTATCGAATAACAGTGCGCACTCCTACTGGCTCCACACCGTTATTATTATTCTATGGATGTGAAGCCATGATCCCTCTAGAAATTCAGGTACCATCATTAAGAATCATTGTTGCTAAGAAAATAACAACTAAAGAACATCATCATAAGCCCCTCTAAGAACTAGAAGTGCTGGATGAGTTGAGATTTCAAGCTCAGTAAATGATCGAGATCTACCAGTCACAGATCTCGAGGGTCTTCAATAGGAGAGTCAGAGAATGATCCTTCAAAAGAAGGCGATTTGGTCTTTGTCATTTGTCGACCCATGGTCATGATGCATAAGACTAAAGGAAAATTCTAACCTAAATGGGAAGGTCCATTTGTAGCAGAGACAGTCTACTCAAATGGAACATATCACTAATTGACCAACATGACAATAGGCTCATGGCGCTAATCAACATGAAGTTTCTCAAGGAATACTACCCATTATATCGGCCAATTCTCCCCACAAGAGTTTCTTGATCATATTTAAGTTTCTACTTCTGACCACAAACATTGATCTTCTCGATCCTAAAATCTTCTATGAGTCATCAAGTTAACATCACACCTCTGCTTGACTTCAAAATATCCTTATCACTGTCAAGTTAATATCACATCTCTAAACAGTGCCCACTCCAAAATATCCTTATCACTGTCATGTTAACATTACACCTCTGAACAATGTCCACCTTGAGAATCCTATGTACTGTCATGTTAACATTACACCTCTAAACAGTACCAACTTGATCAAATCGTCATGTTAACATTACACCTCTAAGTGGTTTCTGATTTTGGATGATCTAACCAGTTAACATTACACCTCTGTCAGACCAATTTGATCGGCTAACATTACACCTTTATCAAACTTGCTCTAATCAAAAATCGATTAGTTAACATTACACTTTCATTGATTTCCTACCGTTAAGTTAACATTACACTTCCAAACGGTAGTTGTTCTTTGGACTCTCATGTACTAACTGGTTAACATTACACCTCTGTTGGTCAATCCTTTTTAGCACGTTAACATTACACTTCTGTTAAAATTCATCAGTACTGTCACGATAACATTACATCTCTGAATAGTACTAATCTTGCAAACCTGATATGTTAACATTACACCTTTATCAGTTTTATTCAACAGACCGGTTAACATTACACCTTTGTCGTTCATCCCATTTGGCACGTTAACATTACATCTCTATCAAATATCCACTCGCTATCATATTAACATTACACCTCTGAATAGTGTTAACCTGATCAAGCTATAATGTTAACATTACACCTCTATTAGTTTTATCCCAACATCATTATCCCCGGTAAAGATGTTACTATGACACGCTAACAATACACCTCTATCATATAAACATCAAGGGAGATAAGTTCTTTTATTTATTAAAAGAGCAACAAAAAGATCATTACAGGGAAAATGGATAAAAAGTGTGTATTTGTGCAACACGCTTAGCCACTCTTGCATCCATGACTTCATGAGACCCTTTCTGGGCCTGCCCCCTCAAGGCTCTAAGATCAATGGGAATGGCCTAGGATCTAATGATTGAGAGATGCTCCATTTTAGTTTGAAGCTCCGAAACTTGAGAGTCCCACCTCTTGGTCAGTTCGGCAAGATTAAGCTCAAGCTCCTCCTTCTGGTGTTGAGTTGCTTCCAAACACGCCCGAGCCGCAGCAATGGTCACCTTAGCTTCATTGATTATTGCATTCTTTTCTTGGATAGAACCTTGTGGCTCTGTCTGGTGGCCATCAGCCGACGCAATGCTATCGTTCAGATCGTGGACTTTCATACTGATTTGCTCTATTTTTGCATCGGCAGATTTGCTAGCCTTGCAGTGAATTGCTAACAAGCACTGAAATTTAACCCCAGCAATTCCATCAAGATCTACTGTGTGAAGCCGATGCAGCTCTTGACAATAGAATTTAGCTTAATCGATTGCCGTCTTAGAGGGCTTAGTGCGGACAGAACTGGCGACCGAAGTCAATACACCCAGCTGATCCCTCAACAACTTGAGAGTGCGAGCAGATAATGCTCTCTACAAATTCAAGGCGGTTACGATACTCTGATTAAACAACCTCACCAGACTTTCTGTCAAGATCTTGACCTCCACCTCCACCAAGTCCTCGAGATCAGGGGATTCATGAACCTCTATGAAACTCAAAGGATCCGCTTCAGTAGAGATCACCATCATATCCATGGTAGTCAGAGAGACGGTTGGCGTGACTTGTATCTTCTCGAGGCCTGACATATGATACGGTGCAAGTGTCACCAAGATATTGGAGACAGTAGACAAAATCGCCGTCCTTACCACCATCATCGTGGTAGTAGGAACATCCATGGGTACAACTTTAACACTCGTAGATGAAATCTCTGACTCACTAACAATAGCTGCAGGCATGATTGGGCCTTCATCGTAGGAAGGTTCAGGGCTTGATGGCCCCTCCCATTCAACCCCTGCCGGCACGGGAGAAATAGAGACGTCGTCATCATCATCTAAAGCACCATGAATAATTAATCTTCGCCTCACTAACAAAACAGGTGATGGTGTAGGAGCCTCAGTCATTTTAACTTTAGGTATTGATGTCAAAATATGAAAAGCACCCTCAAAGGTAGTCACCAGTTCAAATCAACCACTCAGAGGAAGAGACAGAAGCATATCTTCGCCCATGATCCCGAAATCAGACTCATCGTCTGAGCCGCCAACATCACCGAAATTGCCTACATCTTTGGGCTCGGTTAGGTAAGCATCAGTGTCATCTTGCCCATAATCCACTTGTTCCTCTTTGTTGTCTAGAGGAATGGGCTCCTTACCTGCATAAAAGAAGAGCATCGGCTAAAAGTAATTCGAGATGAAAGTCGTGAATATGTGAGTAGAAGTGACCTGAAGAGCCAACCCTAGGTTCTTGCGTTGGGACTACAGGAGGATCCTCCCTAACCTTTGACGAATCTCTTAGTGTAGATTCAATCTTAGGGGACGCTAAGCGCTATTTCTTCAAAGAAGGTGGAGGAGAAGGAGCATGTAATGGCCTCTTTCCTTTCCCCCATCCCCTATCGCATACTCCTCGATTAATTGCCATCCCAATCGGCTCTTGAATGTTGATGCCAACCTATCTTAGAGGAGTACGATGTTCACCTGGTTCTTTCCAGCTTTCATCCGACACACCCTCCGCAAAAAACTCTAGAAGTCTGGGAACTCTGCTCTTTGAAGCCTTCTAGGATAGTTCCTTATACCGTCGGGTAATCCAATACAAACTGGTCTTGTTCACCTAAAAATCAGGAGGAGGAACAATCATCTTACTATACCAATTGCAAAACCCCAACGTCATGTAATAGTTGGGTATGTGCTGAGGAAATGAGAACTGAGCCCCCGTAGCTCCGGTAATAAAGTGGTGCTAAGCATGAGGTCCGTCGACTAAGCTCCATATTCGTAGCAATCCTAGATTTAGATTCCCGACGTACAACTAATCATAGCCAACTTGACGAGAAAATTGGCATCGTAGATAGGGTTCGATGCAGCACTTTGTACCATTCAACCTAGCAATAAGATGACCTCTTTGGATGTTCACCAACCTGTTGAAACACCCACTAGGCAAGCAAGTGAAGAGCTCGCTACTCGTACTATCTTCAAACTCGTCTCCGGGGCTAAGACTATCAATTGCGGGGAAGCAACAATAGAGATGATAATGATCCTTGTTCTGGAGAATCCTACGAACCCCAGCAAGGTACCTAACGAGCCATTTTGAACGTTCACACCTCTGAAGCAAGGTAACGTTCCCACTACCAGGCATAGTAGCATACATCAACTGAGGGTAGTGTTGAGTGAACTATATTACCAAATAGCTATATGATAGCTCTACCCTAGGATTAGGTACCTAATTCCTCGGCAACTGTCCCCCTGTTTTAAATATTTAGTGGCAAATTCCCTTAGGCCATGATGAATGCAGCCTACCATCACCGGTAGAAGAGCTAAGTTATACCGAGAGGCCAATAACATAGTGAGGAATAGCACTTTAATCAAGATGCGATCTTTCGACCGAGAAGGCATGACGTAACCCTTCAGCCAGATTGAGAAGAACACTACAGGCAATGCCAACTAAGATGTTGGCTCCTTTTCCTGATGATGGAAACTCTTAAACTGGTCACCAGCATGAAACCCACACACGTCAGAGTCGGCGGTATGCAATACAAAGTCGTCCTTGAAGATGCGAGTCTCAACGTCAACATCCATGGTCAGAGGGATTGTACCTACATTTCATTTTTACGAACGCTAGGAAATAAATACTCTGCCCAAGGAACACGAGGCATGGTATGTTCATGTCCAGTGCTCCCAGTAGTCCTCTGACAAATGAGGAAGTGGCAGACTAGTTCTCAAAAAGCTTCTACAATATAAGTAGTATGAGAGTAAATACTCAACTCCTCGTTAGTAGGAAAACACTCCTCGTACGGATGATCCCCCATTGGTAAATAAGACACCTCAAACATCTCATGAAGAGCGATCCTGATCTCCTCCACCGGAGTGAAGAAAGTGTTCCTATCACTATTATACAACTCTAGAATGCCATACAAACCTAGTGCACAAATCTCAGCACTGTATTTAGAAGCTCTAACCGTAGTATAGAGCCCCAGTTCTTGCAATTCTTCCTCAAAAGAGACGAGAGCAAAATCTACCAAGCGAGTCCACCATTGGGTGTCTATCAACCTAATCCATCTGGGGAATCTAGCATCCCCATCCGGATACTGGACATCGATTTTGACAAGCTCATTCTCAAAGGTGTTTGCGATGACAGGAACTTTGTTAACTGGCTCATCCTGGTTAACGAAGCTTGGACGCAGCCCTATGATGTTAGTCCCAAAAAGTCCTTCTTAACGGAAGCCATCCACATACTTCAAAATGCCTATCTTGACACTATCCTCCCTATTTAAGAGGTTATAGCACATGAAACGAGGTACGACAAGATGTTGCAAGAACAAGAAGGAGACTTGATGCTCTATCGCTTGTAGGGGTGGAAGTGAACCGAATAATTAATAAATAGTTCGGTTATTATTCGTCCATATATTCGATCAAGTTCGATTCGATAGTTTATTTAGTACTAAACAAATAATTTTTAGTATTCATCTTATAAATGAATAGAATTTAATGAAAGGTATGTTTGATTCGGGAGTTCATTAACTATTCGATTAGTTTTGCATTTTAGTCATATTAATTGAACTTAATGCAAATTTACATATGTAAATATTTATTTGCAAATGTCACACATATAAATAGGTAAGAGGGAATCTAGGGGCTAGGGTTTCTCCTTCGTTTCTAAATTTCTAATTCTATCCACCACCGTCCTTCATCTAGATCCAAACTCCATAGTCCATACGCTACTCCCCTATCAACGAATCTCATTCTCTCTTGAAGCTCATCGTTCATTCCTCCCTCGAAGCTCGTCGTCCCTTGGATCTTGTCGTCCCTCATAGATGTCGTCGTCTCTCGAGGCTCATCGTCTTTCGGAGATTTCATTGTCCTTGAAGCTCATTGTCCCTCAGAGAGCTCGTCGTCCCTCGTGCTATTAGATCCCTCGGAGCTTGTTGTCCCTTGGTGCTATTAGATCTTTCGGAGCTCCTTGTCACCTGGACATGGATCAATAGAAGAAGTAAGGTCAACATGTTCTTAAAATAAACAAAACTCGAGCAGTAATGTAAGCAATTCTTAGCCTTTAGCTTGGCACTCATTTTTTTATTCCTGCTCTTACTGCACCCTCTTAGCTGGTCGTCACTCAAAGCTCGTCATCCCTCGGAGCTCATCGTGCACTTCTCCTGAAAGCAGGAGACTAAACTGTAATGATAAGCTTCCATTTTTCTTGAGTTTTAATTAAAATTAATAGCTAGAGATTACTTTTATATTGCTAATGAGATATTTCAAGGAAAATAGAAAGCTAATCAGGTTGCCTTGTTACAAATGAGGCAACAATGATCATATAAATGAAAAGGAAGGTTTTGTCCTCTTTAGCCTTTTTGCTGAATTATTTGAACCTTTTCTTGAATTATGAGAGCCATATACTAGCAGAGATGAATGTTTCACATTGACAAAACTCTTATGCACACGACATGTATGTTAATTGAAGGTAATATCATATTGCTTATTGCTAATTGGAGCTATTGCAACCGGTAAAACTGCTTTCTTAAAGCCATATGTTCTATAATTTCAGCTCCAAAGGGTGAATTTAGTCTTGATTTGTGCTTTCTTAGGATCTCTTCAGCAAATAAGTTGCACATGGACGAAAGACTGAGCAATGAATAGTCATTTGGAGCCTACTTCCTTTTAAAAAGTGTTTTTGGAGAATTTAAGATTTTTGTCATGAATGAACTATGTGATCTTGTTGATGTATGTCAAATTGAATATTCAGACTGAATTTTCTTTTCTATGCAAGTGGTATTGTAGTATTGAGTATGATTTTTGTATGTACATATTTGTGCTAAAACTTCAAAAAATGTTCAGGTGTAATGTTTATATTTCTATAGAATGTACTATATATGAAAGCTCGTCGGGAAGACCACTAAATGGCATAAAGATCTCATCTTCAATAGCGGATCAAGTTTTCAAATACCCTAGGGCATTATGTATAGCCCAATGGGCTGGGACTGCGACTGATCCGAAGATCACCGTCGATGAGTTCGACACTTACCCATTGCCATCTCCAACTATGTCGGCACCTCATCAGTTCTTGGCTGACGAGCCCCCATCTTTCCTTGGAAATAGTGTGACGAGGAGCCATTGATGATGAACTTTGGGGATCTTTGAGAAAGTTAGGGTTCAAAAGAGAATAGGAAAAATTTTGAAATCAAAGTGAAGAAGAGGGAGGCAAGTAGTCTTATTTACAGACTAAAGCCTCTAAACTTTGCCCAAGATTTCTCACCCAAAACTTTGCCAAATATCTCGTGACCAAACTTCACCGAAAATATTGCCAACAAACTCCACCGAAGATCTCTCCCCAAACTTTGCAAGAGAGCTTAGCCTCGAACTACACGTCAGAATCTCTCCTTGAACAAACTTTGCCATAATTCCAGGCACACGGATCAAAGACCTGATGTTTATACCCTTTGGCTGGGCCTCGCCTAACCGACTTACTGAACCCTGTCAAGGCGACTGTTTCTTCAGTAAGTGAACCTCACCAATTCCACAGGGAATTAAAGGTAGGCCTCACCTAAACATCATAGTGAATTTCACTAAGTCTCCAAATTGAGAAAATCATAACTTAATTTATTTGAGGCTTTACATAATGAACCTCACCAAAATGACTTGGCAAAATTCACTAAGTCTCCAAGTTGAGTAAGGCTTTAACTCAAAATGTTTGAGGCGTCATCTGGCGAACTTCAAACTGACTCTCGCTAGCACAAAGAAGCATGAGTTTCGCTTCTAAATACGATGACTCCATGCAGAGATCGATCCATGCATAGTTCAAATTCACTACAGAAGTACGAACACATCAAGCGCACAAAAGATAGATAATTTTATCACGAAGAAAAGTTCATTTTTATTGATCAAAGACTCTCCTATATGAAGGCAACATTCAAGACTGCCCAATTAGAAGGATGATGGCTATTTATTGCTATTTGCTACTGACCTATATTTCTAAGATATGGGTAGTGTGACGCTTGAAGAACAGACACGAGCTGCACCAAGCTATAGCCCTTGTTCCTCTGACGGTACAAGACTTGGGGAAATAAATATTTCCCCATGAAGATAAGAACAATCGTTCTTCCTTTAAGTAAGGCATATCAATGGGAAGAAGCACGTTCTTATTCCAAAATTCAACATCGGACCTGAGTTAGCCACACGACATCTAATTAAGATCTAGGATCACATTCGTGATACCTAGTTACTGTCAGAGTCTTCACTCGTGGAGATCCAAGGATCTTTATTCAAGTGCCATTTCAGTCGCTGAACGAACTTACGCAGAATGAGGCACTCGAAGCTCCATGCATCTCTATCACGAGTCAGCTCACCCCAAGCAACCGATAGATTCTCGATCATCTTAATCTATTCTCTCTCATTTTATTCTCAATAGGAGCAACCTTTAAGATACTATGGATGCACCCATTTATTATCCTATCTCTTAATGTATACCCACAAGACCATCACAACATTCTTATTTCTACTACTTATTTTTAGCACATGTTTTTTTAATCACCCAACAATCGGACCCATAAAAGCATAGTTGGTCTGATAATCACCCAACAATCGGACCCATAAATTTTTCCTTTAATTTCATTGGTATTTTATGATCACATGAGACTCTCGAGGACTTCTCTGTTTCAACCACTCCGATTTGATTCGATATACA
This sequence comes from Asparagus kiusianus, assembly GCA_022839385.1. Lineage (NCBI taxonomy): Eukaryota > Viridiplantae > Streptophyta > Magnoliopsida > Asparagales > Asparagaceae > Asparagus > Asparagus kiusianus. The sequence goes on from BQKN01065228.1 coordinate 477,590, forward strand.
ATGCCATCCTCTACCTCACCATCATGTCTAATGATTGATCCTAAAGAGTAAAATAATTACTTTTAGGTATTTCTTGACCATCAATATGCACTATAGGCTCTTTTCTTTTCTTAGTTTTATTAAAACTGCACTCTATATATTCTATTTTTGTTCTACTAATTTTAAAATATCTAGATTTAAGAGCTTGTCTCCATCTTTCTACTTTAGAAATTATACCTCTTCTAGTTTTATTAACTAACACTATATCATCTATAAATAACATACACCATGAATTTCTATCCTGAATGTGCCTAGTAAATTGGTCCATAATTAATGTAAAAAAATAATGGCTTAATACTGGCCCTTGATGTAAACCTATGATAATAGGAAACGACTTAGTCTCTTATTCATTAGTTTGTACTCTAGTTGTTACTCTATCATACATGTCTTTAATCATATTAATATATAAACTAGATATATGTTTCTTTTCTAAAACCCACCACATTACCTTTCTAGACACACAATCATAAGCTTTTTCTAGATCAATAAAAATAATATGTAGATTCTTTCTCTTCTCTCTATATCTCTATCAATCGTCTCAAAATATGTATAGTTTCCATAGTTGACCTCCTGGGTATAAAACTAAATTGATTTTCAGATATAGTTGTCTCTTTTCTTAGTCTTTCGTAAATTACTCACTTCCAAAGTTTTATAGTATGACTCATGAGTTTTATGCCACGATAATTTGAACAACTTCGTATATCTCTTTTTTCTTATATATCGGTATCAAAGTACTAATTTTCCACTCATCAGACATGCTCTTCATCTCGATAATCTTATTAAATAATTTAGTTAACCATTCTAAACCTATATCTCTATGACATCTCCAAACTTCAATTTTAAGGAAGCGTCCTTGAAATCATTAAGGGTTTAGCATACTAAGTGGTAGGGGACAGAAGCTATTAAATTCATCAATCTGTAAACTCAGATGAAAAGGCAATATTGCTTTAGTATGCTATAGGAGAGCTATTTGCATGAAGTTGTTATTATCTACACGACTGTGATATGAGCTCAACACTGAGAGCATGGGCAGAGGGATCTTCCTATTGGATTTAGCGACTAAGTTTTCTATATTTGAGACCTAGCTTTTTTTCTATTTCCGATGAAGCCCTTAGGGTTAAGGAGTAAGAAAGAGAGAAGAGTTCTATGATTCGCTAGTTCTGATCGTCAAGTACTTGAGTTGAAATTATATTCAAACTATCTACCATTAAACCCTGAGTACAAGCATCAATATTCTACAGTTATCTCTGAGAAGATGATCCACTTTATACTCTCACGAGTGGTACTCAGTTCAAAAGTTGTCCTTTTCTTTTCCAATCAAATGCTTCTATGTTTCAAGCAAATGGTTCGATCTTACAGAATCTGTCGGATATTTTGATCCGTCAGGTGTTGGATTGGAAGAAAATCTTGAGGACAGGTGTCTAAGAGGTGTTAAAAAATTACGCACACAATCCTTATTGTATAAGGATTCGTTAATTAGGGGGCAGTCTAAAGGGTGTATGTTAGCAAGCAATTTTTGATGCTAACGTGCTCCTCCGCCAAGATTTGAATGAGGAAGAAGAAGAGTAGGGAAAAGAAAGCTACTAACAATGAGATTCGAGATTCAATCTTTGCTTATCCTTCTATTTCCAATGGAACAGTAGGATTAAATGATGAAGAGGCTTCTTCGTGCTCTCCTGTAGAGATAGAAAGCACGGGTCCTAAAGGTGCAAAAAAGAAGATGCTGATGGAGGAGGTTATTGCCAAACCAAAGCCATTGTTAGATCCTCAACCACCTCCGTTTAGATCTGGTCTTTTGACCCCTCAGCAGCTAGGTAAATCTTCTAACTCTTCTCTTTGGGCGTATGAGGTTGAGGAAGATTGATTAATAGAGAATGTTATTCTGGAAGATGATGGAAATGTAGATTTGGATTCTCATGTTGATCAAAATGATAGATCTATGAATACAGAAGCTGTGATGGATAGAATAGATATTCCAGATGATTCTGTTCTCTTGCCTAAGGGGGGAGATGAGAATTTAGAGAAAAATAAAACTGCATCTCAAAAATCCTATGCTAGCTTGTTTGCTGAAAACAGAAAGTATGGAAATGGATTAAATCTAAATTTTATGCCATCATCTCAAGATAATGCTGTCACATTGTTTGCTAAAATCCCCCCTTCCTGATCAACTCATTATTAAAGGGCCTGATGGTGAGAGCTTCACTCAAAAAGTTATATATGAGCTAAAGCTAAGGTGGTGTAATACTTGCAATGTTAGTGATCACATGACTGATCAGTGTAGAAGGCAAGCTGGGAGGAAAATTTGGGTTCCTGTTGTTAAGTCTCCTGTTAATGCACAATCTTCTATTGGTGCACGTGCACAGCAAAGATCTGCTGAGGAGTTAACTGGAAAAACTCCTGATATTGTAGGATGAAGCAACACAGTACATACCGGAAATGAGATGCAAACACCATCGGATAAACATACACTAGCAGTAATTGCCAGTAGAGATTCTGCTCAACTAGTCCATCAATTCTCACCTGTTGTGAATGCTACCGGATTTTCTAGTGTAAACAGAGAAAATTATGCAAGAAGAGCAAATTCATAACCTAAAGCAAATGAGGAAGGGGTATCTTACTTTCAAGCATCACATTTTTCCCCTTTGGTGTTTCAGGATCATGTTTTAGACCCCTCTAGTATGGATAGAGGTGGGTCTAGATTTTAATGCATTTAGCTATATGGAATATTAGAGGATTTAACAAATCCTCTAAACATCAGATTGTGAAGCAATTTATCCATCAATACAGGCTTCCTTTTATAGCTCTTCTGGAAACAAAAGTTGGTGTAAATAAGATGCAGTTGATTGCAAAAAAGGTGATAAAAAAGTGGAGCTAGATCTCAAATGCTCATCATGCAAATAAAGCAAGGATTTGGATACTATGGGATAATGACTTTCTCTCAGTGTATTTAATCTCTTCCTTAAATCAATTTGTAACTTGTGCAATTGACTCTAAAGATGGTAGGTTAACATATCTAATCTCAATTGTATATGCTTTAAATGACATGTCTAGAAGGAAAGCTCTCTGGCATGACCTGTTAGCCTTCAAACAGCAAGTTAATTGTCCATGGATTATTAGAGGGGACTTCAACACAGTTATAAACAATGGAGAGAAGATTGGAGCTACACTTCTATCTGATTCTGATTTTGAAGATTTTCAGAACTTCATTTCTGCATGCCAACTTGTGCATATCAAAACTACTGGATTTTATTTTACCTGGTGCAATAAACAAGAATCTGATACAAGGATATGGAGTAGACATGATAGAGTTTTGATAAATGAAGATAGGATTCATCAGTTTACATCAAGTCAAGCTGAATACTTAATGCCAAACTGTTCAGATCATTCTCCTGCATTAATAACAATAGAAGATGAGGATTTTGGGGGGAAAAGCCATTTAAGTATTTTAAAATGTGGAGTAATCATCCTGATTTTCTTTCAAACAGTTAAGGAAACATGGGAGCAAGATGTTTTTGGCTATTAGATGTATAAATTCCATGCAAAACTAAAGAAGCTCAAGCATGTTCTGAAGGAACTGAACAAAAAGAACTTTATGAATATTAGTGAACAAGTGCTAAGGGCAAAGGATGATCTTATTGTGATCCAAAATCAGCTGAATTCTGATCTCTTCAATCCTATGCTGATTTTAAAAGAGAAAGAATGCCTTGGAAAGTATATTAGATTGATAAATTATGAAACCTTCTTTTATAGACAAAAAGCTAATATCAAATGGGGGATTCATGCAGACAAATGCACTCAATACTTCCATTCAATTATGAAAGAAAAAAAGGCATCAAAATAGAGTATTGTCTCTCTATACTGAAGATGAGGTCAAGATAACTGATATGCAAGATATCATTGCTGAATTCATTGATTATAATGGAAAGCTATTGGGAACTGTTTTATCTGTTACAAGACCTGACCCTCGTGTTATTTCAAATGGTCTGATTCTCTCTACAATTCAAAGTAATACCTTAAGCCTACCTGTTACCAGAGAAGAGATAAAGCAAGCTTAATAATCATATTTTATTATAATTTTATACCCTCATTATCTATTTTATATGAATAAATATGTCATTAATAATTGTTTTTTATCTTTAATTGCAGGTTAATGAAGAATAAAACCCAAGATCTCTTCTCTTAATAAAAACCCATGAATTAAATGAAGAACATAAGAAAGAGCCAAAAAGCCCAAGCTTAGAATCAAGCCCAATAGCCTGTAGAAGCCGGAGAAAATAAAAAAATAAAAAATGAAAAAATGTATTCAAGATAGTTGGCCGCAAAGAAACGACGATATCTCTCAATCCGGAAGGTGGAATTTAACATATAATATATAAAAATCGTCTATCTCGACGAGACGAAGCCATCCGTGAAGGTAGAAATTTGATAGGATATCAATGCTAGCATCGATGCGGGCATCGATGCTGGCATCGATACTGACGAATCAGTTACAGATCAATGGCTGATTTTTGATGGTTTTGGATAAGGATTCAATCCAAGGGCTCTCATTCATTGATGTTTAATATAAATAGGGGTAGAGAGTGAGAGGTTAGGAGTGTGAAAATTTTTATAACTCCATTTGGAGAGGAGGGTCACTCTTAATTGAGAAGGCCTTCCAAATTTGTAACTTTTGTTACAATTAATAAAATAATTTTTTTACCACTTTAAATATTTTTTTCTTTGTTGGATGATGAAGATGGAGATGAAGAATTATTTAAAGGTTTGTATTTCTTTTATTTTTCTCTTTTATTTTTTTTAGTAATTTCTTTAATATTGCTTATTAGTTAGATTTACATTCACGCTTGTAGTGTAGATTTATTTTCTTATCTTTTTATTTCCTTTTTGTACTTTAATTTATAGATTAGATTTATTTTATTGTTCATAGTTTAGATTTTTCTTTTTTTTGTAATTAGTTCTTTTTCTTCTTGTTTTTATTTCTTAAGATGTGAAATTAATTCTTGTAGGAATCTTAGAATTGTATGAAACTAGTCTAATTTCCTTTATGTTATGCAAATTATTCTCTTACACTTAAAATGATCATGTATAGGATAATCAACTAGAGAACTAATTGATAGAAGAAGTATTTGATAATCTATGCTTATCTTGAGTGGTTTGATATGTTATACTTATGAATTCTAGGATTATTATCTTGTTGTTGTTCTTATCATGACTTTTATTTTGACTTAGATGATAATTTGATAGGTTATACTTTCCTTAAATGGTTTGATAGTCTATACTTAATAAATCTAAATTAAAATATGAGAAGAAGAGAATAGTTTGTATTTAATAATCAAGATTAGCTAGTGTATTCAATTCTAGATTTCTCATATCTTTAATTGAACCCGCCATCTTTTATTTTCTTGATTTTTCTCTTTCTTGTTTTTTATTTTATTCTTTGATTCTTTCTTCTCTCCTCTATAACTCAATTTATTGTCACTTGCATATATTCACAACAATCATTCCTGATATCTCTCCACAACCATAATTTTTATTACTCCTAATTGTCACACACATAACATAAGAACCGATTCTAATATTCGCCTACAATATACCTTCATCGTGGGATCGATAACTCTTTATGCTATAACTTGATTGATTGTGCATTTGTAATTTTTGGGTATATGTTTATGCCTCATCAAAGCTATTTTTCTATGTCCGATGACAAAGCTCCTAGACCTGATGGATATAGTGCCTCATTTTTCAAAGCAGCTTGGGATGTGATTAATGAGGATCTCTTTCTTGCTGTAGAGGAGTTCTTCTATTCTGGTAAGATGCTTGGTGCTTTAAACACTACATCAATCACTCTTGTGCCTAAGGTTCTCAATCCTAAGTCACCCTCCGATTTTTAGCCAATTTCCTGCTGCAACTGTGTTTATAAGATTATCACTAAGATAATTGATAGTAGGATTCAAAGGGTGATGGGGTTTCTTATCAGTGATGCACAAAGTGCATTTGTCAAAGGGAGAGTTATTTCTAACAATATCTTAATTGCCCATGAACTTATAAAACATTATGGTAGGAGCCAAATTTCACCAAGAGCTATTTTAAATATTGATCTTAGAAAAGCTTTTGATACCATCAATTAGGAGTTCGTTAAAGATATGTTGAAGGGGCTGGGATTTCCAGATATCATGATTGGTTGGATTATGGAGTGCGCACAACTCCAAAGTTCTCTCTATCAATAAATGGCTCTCTTCATGGTTTCTTCAAAGGTGCTAGAGGATTAAGACAAGGGGACCCCCTTTCCCCCTATCTATTTGTCTTAGGTATGGAGTACCTATCAAGAAAGCTCAATTCTCTCAAGAATGATGGCTTGTTTAAGCACCACCCTAAATGCTCCAAACTGAATATTACACATCTGTTTTTTGCTGATGACCTTATTTGGTTTGGGAGGGCTGATATGAGTTCTATTGCTACATTACACAGTTGCCTTCAGGAGTTCAGCAGTGTTTCTGGATTGGAAACAAATCCAAATAAATGCTCTGTGTATATAAGTGGTGTTGATGAAAATCTTAAGGCTCAGATTTGCTTATATCTGAATTTTTCAGAAGGTATATTGCCAGTAAGATACTTGGGAATGCCTCTTATTACAAAGAGGTTGTCTTGGTTGGATTGTTCTCCCCTTATTAGCAAGATATCTGAGCAGTTTCACAACTAGAAAAAATAGAGAAACCTTTCCTATGCGGGGAGATTACAGTTGATTAAATCAGTGATTTTTGGTGTTCATGTTTTCTGCACAAACAGCTACATATTGCAAACCAGAGTATTACAGAAAATTGATAAACTTTGTTCAGATTTTCTTTGGAACCACAAAATCCCTCTAGTCTCTTGGGCTAAAATATGCCAAGATAAAACACATGGTGGTTTAGGAGTTTTTTCGGCAAGAACATGGAATTATGCTGCTACTGTCAAACTCTTGTGGATGATACATCTCAAGAAAGATCTTCTATGGATAAAATGGGTGCACGAAAACTATTTACATCAAGCAAATATATGGCATGTTAGATTAAGGGTGCATGATTCATGGGTATGGAAACAGCTCATAAAAAGCTAGGGACATGATGGTTAATAGATTTGGATCTGTTAGCAGCCTACAAAATGCCATTAGCAGCTGCTGTTTGGATGACAGAGTCAAAATCTCTTCTATTTACAGGCTTTTGCAACACTCAAACCCTATTGCTGATTGGTATAACACTATATGGGATGAACTGCAATTTCCTAAGCACTCTTTTATCTTATGGTTAGCAGCTCAATCAAGGCTTCTAACTCAAGATAGACTGTGTCGTATGGGAATTATCACTTCAAATCAGTGTGCATTATACTCAAATAATCAGGAAACCTACAGTCATCTATTTTTTTGAATGTCAGTATTCAGCTACTGTGTGGAACTTGGTGATGGACTGGTTAAAGTTTAATTAGAAGTCTTGTAGCTGGGATTGCATCATTAACTGGTTCAGTCACAGGTTGAAGAAGAAGAGAAATTTTATAGTGAAATTGAAGCCAATGACTTTAGCTGTATCGGTTTACATGCTATGGGGAGAGAGGAACCTCCGGATCTTTCAAGAGAGAATTAGACAACATGAAGTGCTTTTTAGAGCTATTAAGATCTCCATCTTCCCTAAATTCTTGAATAAAAATTTTCCATTGCATATAAGAGAAAGGATTAGAGATATGTAACTGAGCTCTTTAGAGATGTGTTCCAGGTTAACCTCTGGATTTGAAATGTTATCTTCTCATTTTGGTAAGTGAATAAAGCTCTTTTCATTGACCAAAAATTAAATTATGCACACATTTAATTATCAGGCGCTGTTAAGTCTTATACTCTAAAAGGCTGTAGACAATAAAGAAACTTATCACTTGTGTAGATTGCTGGAAAGAGTTGCGAATTTCTTTTACAAGGTTTCAGTGGATTCTCAACTCCCATTATCTATTATAAATTCGATGCAGTTTTCTTAACCCTAAAGCACAAGCATATCAGTGGAGACCAGATGCCTATAGATTAGATCAGGTGAATGATAGGCCATAATTGCAACAATTTATGCTCAAACTGTAGCGTAAATGCAATCAATTCGAATTCATTGGAGAGGTGATACCTGTGATGGGGCAATGTACGAGCTTGTGAGCATTGGCATAAACAAAATCTAGCACTGGCATTGAAATTTTTGATAATGCATCGATCTTTCAAACCCAAGTGATCAGGGTATTTATTAGCTGCTCAAAGTGCCTAGGAGATATTAAACGTAGTAGCATTCTGTCAATGTCAAAAGTTGGCCATTGATTATAATGGTATTCTAGCGGGGTAATGGCTTTCGCTGAGCCAGCTTCTTGTCATGGTAACCCGGCCGAGTACCTGTTTGTTGATGGTCATTGCCAGGTATTATATATAGAACAGTGCTAAACCCAGTCAAAAGCCTTGAGCTTAGACTAATTTAACAAAATCGCCCCTTTTTATCTTTTAAAAGGGAATATATTACCCCGAATGGGAGCACCCTTGATGTTGTTTTACCATAGTTTGCAGACAGTGAAACGGAGTATTCCGTTCGAAATAGACGAAGGAAGACTTCCGTGATGGACAAAGAATTCCTTCCTTGCTTCTGGTCATTTTTGGTGTTGCGTAATTCCATCAGCCCGATTCAATCTATTAATAAACGAAATGTTTTATAGTAGAGCGCAACTAAAAACCAGATAACATTACATAGGAAATTAATCATACTTAAAGATACACCATTTTCATGAGATTGCTTATTTCCTTATTGTATGCCGAGAAATAAGCTTATTCCCTCCCTAATGTAAAGCATAAGGTATAAATACTCGTCCTCATGTACGTCTTAGTTTACTTAAATCAAATGCGCTAATAAGCTGATGAATCAAGAAACGGATAATCCGTGTACCCAACAATCGGATCAGGAGTATAAAAAGTATACCGATCATACTTGTTTAGTGGAGCTTCGAGCTCGAACCTTTTAGGCAAGTCAGGGTTAGCCAAGAACAACCGACCAAACGCAACCAGATCCGTGTAATTTTCATCCACTACCTTCTTTCCTTCCTCTCTATCGTACCCTCCAGCTGCAATAAATGTACCCTTGAATGCTTTTCTCATCGGTGACAATCTATGCGGTATCTGCCTCCGTCCATCAACAATGGACATTCTTGGCTCGACCATATGAACGTAGACAACATTGAACTTGTTAAGTGACTTGACCATGTACATCCCAAGGGCTTCTGGGTCAGAGTCGTAGGCGTCCATGAAGTCAGCAAACGGAGAGAGTCGAATGCCAACTCGGTCAGCTCCGATTTCGTCGACTATGGCAGAGACTACTTCGAGAGGAAAGCGGCAGCGGTTTTCTAAGCTGCCACCGTATCGGTCGGTTCGGTCATTGACACTGTCCTTCATGAATTGTTCGAGGATGTAGCCGTGTGCTCCATGGATTTCAACTCCATCAAAGCCTACGCAAATCATACAGAGGGGGCGGTTATTATACCCGAAATAAGTACATTTCAATTCTCTAAATCTTTATAAGATTTTTCAACTGTCTTAATAAGAACTGTTAATTAACTATTTAACCCTCTGTTCTATCAGAGGAATATATGCCAAATGAACAAAGTGGGAAACAAAATGCAATAGAATAGATATGTGTATGTACCAGCTTCTATTGCATTTCTTGAAGCAAGTCTGAAGTCATCGACAATTTGAGGGATCTCATCGGTTCTTAGTCGTCGTGGGGGAGAGTGTTCTACAATGGTTTCGTCATGTAGAGTCTGAGGCTGAATCCCTCTGTCGGTACTCGAGATGGGTGCTTGCCCATTTGGTTGATAACCTATATATGAATAAAACACGCACGCACGCGTCTGTATCATTGTTATGATATTAAACGCTCGCTAAATTCCTCACCAGTTAAGTTGTTTACAAAATGAAAAAGGGAAGGAATATTATGTTGGACAGGGTAATACTAACTGTAATTGGAGACTCTTCCGACGTGCCAAAGTTGGCAAAAGAATATCCCACCCTTGTCTTGCACAGCTTTCACAATTGGCTTCCATGCCTCCACCTGCTCTTTTGTCCAAATCCCTGGAGTCTCCGGATATCTAACAAACGCACAGCGCAAATTTGTTACTATATAAATTTGAATAATGATAAATATTTACAACATGTGGATATCATCCGTCCAAATTTCCAAAAGCTTACATTCATGTTAAGAATTCAATATAGTATTACGAGAAACTATCTAGAAGAGGATAACTTTTCCAAAAAAGACAACATTCATATTTAATTATTATTACTTTATTCCACGCCAAGAATGCCGTTTGAATTTTGTCGATTTTTAAGAAAACATATATAACTTGTTAAATATGAGATTGACAAGCCCAAGTACTTTAGTACACTCGTTTATCTTCCGGATTGTCAATGCCGGTATGTAAAGCTACTTGACTTCCAGTGCAAATGTTTAGAATTCCATATTTGGATTCCGCGCGTCGGGTATAATGCTGTAGCAACTTTGTAATGCCCTTTCCACGATGGATCCGTGAGCTTTATGCCTGCTCCCCATGTGTAGTGCTCTTCTGTTGCACAATCTACTAGCAGAGTGATCATCACAATGTTGAGGTGCATGTTTCACTGTCGACCGTAGACTGTTCTGTCATGCACTGCAATGCAGATCGACTCCAAGGTTTTTGTGGCGCCATGGAAGAAGCTATGTGTGATGCAGTCAATTGGGGGTTTCGAAAGGAGGGCCTTGTTGTTGAAGAAAATGAGCGTTTTAGAATTTTGTAAAGCTGGTTAACTTATCCCTACTCAATTCTTGGATAAATGTATGTTAAAGCCCTTTTTTCCCCGCCTTTTTGTTTGTAACTAGTTCACGTGTAATTAACAGATCCTATTTATTATTGGCATGGGCTTTTAACTTGAAAAGTAAATCCTCACAGTGAGTGTACGTGCTTGATTACAAAAAAAAAAAAAAAAAGGGGAAAAAGAAGGTTTAAAGGTATATTATGTACAAAGTGACAGACGAAGGTGGCTTCTAAGAAAAAGCCCTCACACATCACTATTATTGTAGTTCAGCTTCACTCCCCCTAATTGCATTAGCGGCTGTTTATGCTAAGAAAGTAGAACATGCTTATGGAACAATATTTTATTGAGGAACTATGCTTTAGGAAACAATAGTAATCCAACGCATGATATTTGAGTAATAATTAGTTCAAGCTAGCTTAAATAGTTGATTAATTAGTACCCTTGAGCCGTGTCCGAGACGCCGGTGGCTTCGGATATGAGGAGGCCTCCTTTGGTAGTCCTCTGAGAGTAGTACAGCGCCGCATGAGGTTGGGGCACATTTCCATAAGATCTCGATCTTGTCAGTGGCGCCAACACAATCCTGAGAATGATAATATATATAGCAATTAGTTAAATTTAAATTAGTTTTCTAAAATTATCCATTTGATCAAAATATGAGAAAGCAAGTTTCAGGGTGTCTAATTACCTGTGAGAGAGCTCAAAATTTCCCATTTTGTAGGGAGTAAGCAGAGCAACCGATTTTGCCGCCATCAAAGTTTCCCTACTTAAAAAAAGTTGAGACAGAGAAGTATGAAAATTGGTCGATCGTTGAGAAGGAGCGTTCCCTCGTTAGGCTATTTATAGATTTCCAATCTTCGGTTGGTTTTATAGTTTAGTTGATGTGCTAACTTTTCACCATCGTCAGCGGTGACGTAATCAGTCAATAAATTCAGACAGGAGATGCTATTTGACGAAGAGGGACCCAGGTTCAATGAATCTGCGGATTTAATGGGCTGAGCTTATTTACCTGTTAGTGCATTTCTCGAAGGTCAAAATGTACGTTGGGTCTTCAATATTGGAGGATGAGACTATAATTCGTCGGCGGCTGCAAATGAGAAGCACATACCAGCCCACCAAATTAGCAAACCCGTGCCAAGAGAATTGGTTCATAAATTTTCACTCAGGAAATAATTATATTTTGGGGCTCATTTGTTGGACAACTCGTTTTTATTTGACTTTGAAACGTTTACTTAGCTGGGAATGTCAATATTACGCATAGGGTGATCATTGCGTCCGATTCCTGGATGGTTGCATTTACGGAGGACGCAGATATGTAAAGAAACCAAAAAGAGAAAGGAGACAAATAAATCAATTTTATTTAAACATGCCTGTAGTCTTACAAAAGCTCATAATTATAATATCTAAATTCATGTAGGTTCCAAAAGAAGAATGGGAGAAATGTCACTTTTCAAGGGGATGAAGATGAAATCGTTGAGTAAGCAAAGGAAAATGTAATAATCCTTATTTTTTTTTCTATTGGCTATGTACATATATAAAACAAAGAAAAGTAAAAGGACTTTTATGCATAAAATGTTAGAGGGTTCTATTTAGGGGTGGGAGTGAACCGAATAAATAATAAACAGTTCGGTTTTTATTCGTCTAGATATTCGATCAAGCTCGATTCGATAGTTCATTTAGTACTAAACAAATAATTTTTAGTATTCAGCTTATAAATGAATATAATTTAACGAAAGTTATGTTTGATTCGGAAGTTCATTAACTATTCGATTAGTTTTTTTCTTTTAGTCCTATTAATTGAACTTATTACAAAATTACTTATGTAAATTTTTATTTACAAATGTCACCCATATAAATAGGTAAGAGGGAATCCAGAGGCTAGGGTTTCTCCTTCGTTCTAAATTTCTATTTCTATTTGCCGCCGGCCCTCCTCCAGACCCAAACTCCATAGTCCATCCGCTACTCCCCCATCAACGAATCTCATTCTCTCTCGAAGCTCATCGTTCATTCCTCCCTCGAAGCTCGTCTTCCCTTAGAGCTCGTCGTCCCTTAGAGAGCTCATCGTCCCTCAAAAGCTCGTCGTCCCTTTGAGATCTTGTCGTCCCTCGAAGCTCGTTGTCCCTCGGAGATCTCATCGTCCCTCGGAGCTATTAGATCCCTCAGAGCTTGTCGTCCCTCAGTGCTATTAGATCCTGTAACAGCCAAAATAAAATCTACATTGTTCCCTCACCGTCTCACCTATGTCGGTGATTTTTTTTACCGCCTCACATCACCACCTCTCAACATTATAAAAGAGGAGGAAAGGGGGGAAGAAAAAAAAGAGAAAGAAAAGAAAAGAGAGAAACAGAAAAAAAAGAAGAAGACGAAGAGGAGGAATGAGAGGAAAAGAAAAGGGGGTTTTCATCTAAAAATCAAGCTAATCAAAAGATATAATCACTCCCTTGCTTGATTTCTTTGATTTCTTAAGTAATTGGAACGAAAAAAATATTACTAACCTAGATCCGGGGAGGGGGTTGCCGTCGGCCGCTCCTGGTCGCCAACGATCTCCGTCGTCCTCTTGCTTCCATGGAGAGAAAGAGGGAGAAAGAGAAGCATGAGAGAGAGAGAGAGAGAGAGAGAGAGAGAGAGAGAGAGAGAGAGAGATCAGGACGAATAGAGAGAGAGAGGAGAAGAAGAAGAAGGAAAAAAAAGAATGAAATGAGCAGAGAAGAGGAACATGGAAGAAGAGATGAGGAAGAGAGAAAATGGGAAATTAAAGTAAAATAGTAAAATTATTTTGGGACCCCTGAAAGATTTTTAGCTTGTACAAGGGTCCAAAGATAAAAATGAATGGAAAATATTCAAGATGAACAGTAAATTACAATCAGATCCAGAAAATTCGAACTTGGTTAGGAATTAAGATGGGTAAATTGCTAAAGTTGGCAATAAGTTCATATGTACCCTATTTATAGATTTTAATTGTTATTGATTATATTTGAAATTATCGACTCTAGATTATGTATTGATTAACCTGTAATATGTGCTCATGAATTAATATTAGCCTTATAACTTCATATTATAGGATCTGGTTAATATCCAGGGGAGTAACCTTTTGAGAAAGTCGCGATCACTAGAGGTGAGTTCATTTCTCACTAGTATTTTTATAATATAAAATTGCATGAGTGTTATGTTTGATTTATCTTATGATCAATAAATAAATAATATCATTTTCATGTATATGAAAGATTTGATCTACTTCTGTTGTGGCGTAAGCCATAAACATGATGTTATTTCGTACAAGATATGAAAAAAATCAATTTGATTTTATACGAACTATGAAAAGCGAATTTGGCTCTCATGCAGTTTCAACTAATTTTGGGCATTGCTTTATCTAGAAGTTTTTGATGAAATATTTTAAACGTATGTCAACAGTTTTACGGATTCAAAGATTTTCTGAGACATAGTATCTAATAAAAATAAATAAAAATGAAAATTCGTAAACTGTTTTAAATAGGATAAGAAGTTTTACCTTGTCCACTTTATTTGAACATATCTGTAAATTCTGATATGCAAAGTATTACTCATTTTAACAAAAGATTCTCGATGTTTTCAAACCCTCTAAAAGTCCACTATTGAGTGATTTTGCCTGCCATATGGTGAATGCACCTTATTTGGCCCTTCTGTATTGGCCTTTCTGAAATGTGTTTTGGCCCCTCTGCATTTGGCCAATAACCTATGGCAGTATTAGGTGTATTTGATTCTTGAGAATTATCTGTTATCTAATGCGTTTTACGCATTCCCATGATACTGGGCTATAATTTGTAGCCTTAGTGTGACATATGAGGTGATTCTTATGTTTCATGAATTACTAGCCGGAAATGTGGAGCTTAGTGCTATACGGGGCTAAGTGCTACACCGTGTGGATGCGGTGGGAGCCACCTCTAGAGCCTGTAGGAACCACTTCTAGAGTCCACATCGCCTGACAGTAATAGATTTGTGATTTTGAGATTTGAGCATGAATTCGAAGAATACGATTCATCGAGATTTTAGATTCTGACAATTTACTGTGAAATTGAGAAAATAATAGTCCTCTGGTTTTGTACCCAATTTAGTAATTTCTTTTCTTGTTAATGTTTACCTTGATTCGAAAGGGTCTGATTTTAATAAAACATTACAGTATATTGAGTTACACATAAGAAAGAAAATATAAGTGTTGTATTCTTTCTTGTAGATGACAATATTATGATATTTGGATTATATTTTGCTATTTTTGAATTTCTGGTGCAGAACTCAAAATTCGTTATTATGGGAACTATTCTTATTATTATTTTGTTAGTTATCTAGGAACTCTAGTGAGAAATGTTCTCACTGAGCTCTAACTCACCCCGTTGTTTTTAACTTTTTTTTAGATCCGGTGTAGCTTCATACTATCCAAGCTTTTGGTTGTAGCGTTTTGCTGAGAGATGTTATAGGGTCTCCTTTTTGAATGTTACATACAATGAAGAATGTGCTTTATTTTTTAAAATTCGTATGATGGTGAGCTCGTGGGTTGTAAGTACCGATTATATGCATATATATATAGTTGCTTTGAACTTCTATCATCAATAGGTTTATGAATATTTTGTGATAAACTATGTGATATGAAGTGCCAGGCTTGACTCGTGCATAAGACTAGTCTTGTGCACGGGTCGCTACTGTCGCGTACCCCGTATTTTATGAATTTTCGCTGTAGTTTCGGGCCGTGACAGATCCCTCAGAGCTTGTTGACATCTAAACTTGGCTAAATAGAAGGGGTAAGGTCAACGTGTTCTTAAAACAAACAAAACTTGAGCCATAATGTAAGCAATTCTTAGCCTTTAGCTTGGCACTTGTTTTATTCGTGCTCTTACTGAATGAATGCCTTAGTAACATTGTCCCACCCTCACAGCTCGTCGTCGCTCGAAGCTCGTCGTCCCTCGGAGCTCATCGTTCACTCCTCCTCAAAGCGAGTGACTAAACTGTAATGATAAGCTTCCATTTTTCTTGAGTTTTAATAAAAATTAATTGCTAGAGATTACTTGTATATTGCTGATGAGATATTTCTAGAAAATAGAAGGGTGGCACTAGGGGCACACCCCCAACCACAACTCCAACCACGTCCCCTCTCTCATTTGCTACAGTACACCGGGCCCCATATGGGATTTGAAAAATTTAAAATCCCATGTGGGGCCTGATGTACTGTAGCAAATGAGAGAGGGGGTGTGGTTGGAGTTGTGGTTGGGGGAGTGCCCCTATCATTTTCCAAAATAGAAAGCTAATCAGGATGCATGCCTTGTTAAAAATGAGGCAACAATGATCATATAAATGAAAAGGAAGGTTCTGTCCACTTTAACCTTTTTGTTGAATTATGAGAGCCATATACTAGCAGGGATGAATGTTTCACATTGACAAAACTCATATGCACACGGTATGTATGTTAATTGACGGTAATATCATATTGCTTACCGCTAATTGGAGCTATTGCAACCGGTAATGCTATTGTCTTAAAGCCATATGTTTATTTCAGTCTTGATTTGTGCTTTCTCAGAATCTCTTCAGCAAAGAAGTTGCACATGGATGAAAGATTGAGCAATGAATTGTCATTTGGAGCCTACTTCCTTTTAACGAGTGTTTTTTGAGAATTTAAGATTTTTGTAATGAATGAACAATGTGTTCTTGTTGATGTATGTCAAATTGAATATTTAGACTAAATTTTTTTTCTATGCAAGTGGAGCTGTAATAATGAATATGATTATTGTACGGGAGACGTTTATATTGATGTTTGGCTTTTATATTGATGAAACTATGCTTTTCTTGCTTTGTTATGTAGGAATTTATTTTTTCATAATTGTTCGTTTTATATTGTTGCAAATATGTTTTGCTTCAGGTGTAATGTACATATTTGTACTGAAATTTCAAAAAATGCTTAGGTGCAATGTCTATATTTCTGTAGAATGTACCATATAATTTTGAATAATTGAAGAATAGATATCGAATATTAAATGAATAATGTAGGGAAAATCGCAGTTTGTTGTTAAATGAATATTCGTAAATAATTATCGAACACGAATAAATATTGTCGAATCGAATTTGAATGGTCATTTAGTATTCGACTCGAATATGATCATGAATTCGAATATGGAGAAATAGACCAAATCTAAATTTGAATAAGTGCTTGTTCGTTTTGATTCTGTCATTTACCAACCCTAATCACTAGCAAAGCACATTGACGGTCACCCTAAGCGTAATACTAATATTTTGAAATTATCCGATAGGGAGGACGAATAGGGTATATGCTAATTGATAATCACATTTTATTTTAATTTTATACCCTCATTATCTATTTTATATAATAAATATGCCATTAATAATTGTTTTTATCTTTAAATGCAGGTTAATGAAAAATAAATCTCAAATTCTCATCTCAAACTCTCATCTCTCAACAAAAACCCATTGATTAAATGAAGAAATGAAGCAAAGAAGCCCATTAGAAAATCAATTTCCAAATTATCCAAAAGCCCAAGAAATGCCAAAGCCCAAACAAATGCATGAAGAAATTAAGAAATTGTCCAAGGCACAAGCCCAAGAGCAAACCCAAGAGGAATCTGCGGACAACAACCAGAGACAAGTTCACATCGATGCCAGCATCGATGGGGGCATCGATGCTAGCATCGATGCCCGTATCGATGCCAGCATCGATACCATCGGCCAATTTGTTACGAATCAAAGGCTAAAATTTATTGTTTTTGGATAGATTTCAATCTTATGGCTCTCATTCACTGATGTTTACTATAGATAGGGGTAGAGAGTGAGGGGTTAGAGGTGTAAAAAATTTTATAACTCCATTTGGAGAGGAGGGCTACTCTTAATTAAGAAGGCCTTCCAAAAATTATAACTTTTGTTGCAATTAATAATAATTTTTTCTCCACTTTAAATTTATCTTTTCTCCTCTTTGTTGAATGATGAGGATGGAGTTGAAGAGCAATTTGAAGGTTTGCATTTCTTTTATTTTTCTCTTTTATTTCTTTTTAGTAATTTCTTTATTATTGCTTATTAGTTAGATTTACATTCATGCTTGTAGTGTAGATTTATTTTCTTGTCTTTTTATTTCTTTTTGCACTTTAATTTGAAGAGTAGATTTATTTTCTTGCATTTAATTTTTGTAATTTATTTTGTAGTTTAGATTTT
This sequence comes from Asparagus kiusianus, assembly GCA_022839385.1. Lineage (NCBI taxonomy): Eukaryota > Viridiplantae > Streptophyta > Magnoliopsida > Asparagales > Asparagaceae > Asparagus > Asparagus kiusianus. The sequence continues at coordinate 495,639 of BQKN01065228.1, forward strand.
AATTCTTTGTAGTTAGATTTAATTCTTGTTCATAGTTTAGATTTTTCTTTTCTTTATATTTTTGTAATTAGTTCTTTTTCTTCTTGTTTTTATTTCTTAAGATGTGAAATTAATTCTTGTAGGAATCTTATAATTGTATGAAACTAGTCTAATTTTCTTTATATTGTATTAATTATTCTTTTTCACTTAAAATATTCATGTTTAGGATAATCAACTAGAAAACTAATTTGTAGAAGAAGAATTTGATAATCTATACTTATCTTAAATGGTTTAATAGGTTATGCTTATGAATTCTAGGATTACTATCTTGTTGTTGTTCTTATCATGAATAGTAATTTTAACTTAGATGATAATTTGATAGGTTATACTTTCCTTAAATGGTTTGATAGTCTATGCTTAATAAATCTAAGTTGAAATATGATAAAAAAAGAATAGTTTGTATTTTGTAATTGAGATTAGCTAGTGGATTAAATTTTAGATTTCTCATATCTTTAATTGAATTATCCATCTTGACTTTTTTGAATTTTCTTTTTATTTTTGATTTTATTTATTCTTCTTTCTTGCCTTGTGATTTTATTTATTCTTTGATTCTTTCTTCTCTCCTCTAAAATTCAATTTATTGTCTCTTGCATATATTCACAACAATCACTCATCACAATCATACTTATTCTTTGATCCTATTTTGTCACGCACACAACATAAGAACCTATTTTAATAATCTCTTAAAATCACCTTCCTCGTGGGATCGATAACTTTTTATACTATAACTTGATCAATTGTGCACTTACAATTTTGGTACATAATTATGCTGCATCAAGTTTTTAGCGATGTTGTCGGGGAAGGTGCTAAAATAGGATTTTATTATTTTGGTTCTTTAACTTGTGTGTTTTCTTGTGAAGGAACCGCTTGGAGCTTAAAAATCTTGGATTGAAGATCAAGAACTTGGAGAATTGCTTTCAGATAAGTCTTCTTTCTAGTGTTTTCAATTTCATTCTTTTTAGTTAGCTTCACAATTAGAGACAATTAGGATTTAAAAAAAACAAAAAGATTTTGTTTTTGGTTACCATAATAAAATCCATCCTTCACTTGAACATTAACTAACAAGATAATAAATTCAAACAAGAGCTCCCTTCTCACATTTGATTGTTGTTGACCATAATTAAAAAAAGATTTTTTTTTCTATCCTTTTTAGTCGCTTTTAATTTCTAGGGTTGCATTTCATATAGTTTGAAGGAATTCACCAAAGTGATTGTAGCACTTGATTTGGCACATACTTAAAATATTCTTAAGGGCAAAACCCCATAATCAAGATAAGGTAAGGGATTTCATCACCCTTTCCTTAGCCCACAAATCACTAATTCCTTACTTCACAAACCCAGCCTTCTAAAACTCATTAGACGTTGGCCCCTAAGGACTTGAGCTCAATAAGGAACAAGAAATCCTTAAGTGAACCGGTTTAAGTTTTCTCAGATTAGTTGATGTCTAAGGCAAGGTTTAGGGGTTACGTTAAGCGCTCCGCAAGGAATGAGGTACTTAATTGATCTCTGATCACCCTCTAGTACTATCCTTATCTGGCTAACTACCTGGGTAAAACTTTAATCTTTTCAGTGTAGGAGTTTTTGGTTAGGAGCTGATCTAGTTGAGTTAGGCTAAATCCTAAAATTAGAGTGATTGAAAAGTGATTGATTTGATTTGTTTTAGTTAGGTTTCCTCTATCTTTTTCTTCTTAAAAAAAACTAATTTTCTTTCTTTCCTTAAAATTAAAAAAAAGAGTTGTTTTGGTGTATGCAAACTTGGGTTAGGGATAATTCTCATCGTTTAATCCGCGTTGAACCAATCCAAGAAATGGCAAATCAACCCATTCTCCAGGATATGTGTTACCCTACCAGAAATGTAATTCCATCTTGCATAAGACTTCCCAAAGTAAATGGAGTAAATTTTGAGCTTAGACCGCATTATATAAACATGCTTCCCAAATTTCTTGGTAATGAAACAGAGGATGCATATATTTTTATTTCGGAATTTGAGGAAGTGTGTATTATGATTAAAATGAGAGAATTAACCAAATATGCGATTAAGCTTAGATTTATTCCATTTTCTCTTAAGGATAAAGCTAAAAAATGGCTGTACAGCTTACCGACAAATTCCATCTTAACTTAGGATGAATTTGTAACCGTTTTTCTTAAGAAATTTTTCCCTATTCACAAAACAGTAAAGCTAAGGAACATCATTCAAAACTTTAAAATTATCCCGAGAGAGCCATTCTGGAAATATTTTGATCGATTCAAAGATCTTTTAATCCAATGTCCTCATCATGGTCTAGAAAAATGGCGATTGTGCCAAGTCATATATGAAGGATTGGACTATTCTTCAAAAACATCTTTAGAATCGATGTGTTAGGGAGATTTTATGAGGAAAAACGCAGATGAAGCTTAGGAATTCCTAGAGAGTCTATCCGAGAAAACAATGCAGTGGGAACACTGTGATGACAGGGTTTCATCAGTTCCCCAATCTAAGTCTAGTAGTCTTTCCCCGAAGTTAAACATTGCTTCTGAAGCGAAGATGGCGACGATTATACGGAGGTTAGAAGCCTTAGAAATTAAAGAACGAGCTCCAGCTCAAATCAATCATGTGTCTTCCCCGAGTTGTCATAACTGTCAGTCTCCTACCCACGTTTCAGAGGAATGCCCTCTCCTAAGAAACAACCATGCATTAGAACAGATGAACGCTGCATTCCAGCACCCTAGAAATGATCCATTTTCTCCAACCTACAATCTAGGTTGGAGAAATCATCTCAACTTTGCATGGAATCAAGGAAATTCTCCCGGAAATCAAAACTTCATTCCCGCGTCGAACCAATAATTCCCTAGGGGAAATACACTTCCATTCAACTCACCAAATAATTTCCAACAAGCTAACCCAGTTTTTCCAACCCAATATCCTCATCCTCACCAGCCTACAAATCCTGATAATGATAAACGTTTAAGTGTCTTAGAAAAGGTTTAGAAGCTATGATCAAAGCTTTTACACAAACTACCAACATGTTGACCCAGTCATCCATCACTCTAAATTCCTTCATGCAAACCACTAGCCAAGTGCTCAACTCGAAACTCAAGCCATAGCCCGGTTAGAAACCCAACTTGGGCAACTAGCCACTGTCGTGAGTGAGAGAGATAAAGGAAAATTCCCAAGTCAACATGTTACAAACCCTAAAGACAATAGATCCAGTTCAACCCATCCAGCTCATGTAAATGCAGTTCACACACTAAGATCAGGAAAACAAATAGACAACCAAGTTAGAATGCCACCGGATCAAACCCCTTCTCCCATCTAACACACTCCTTCCGATGAAGCAATTCCTTCCGATGACCTAAACGTTGAACATGAGATTGTGCCTGATCTAGATAGGTATAGGTCAGTTGCCCCCTTTATAGATAGACTCAAACCTAGGAAAAACTTCCCGCAGGTTGAGAAAATCCTAGAAACGTTTAAACAGGTCAAGATCAACATCCCTCTCCTAGATGAAATCAAACAAATCCCCTCTTATGCAAAGTTCTTGAAGGACTTATGCACTAAGAAAAGAACCACCAACGTCCCCAAGAAAGTCTTCTTAGCTGCCAACCTCAGTGAAATTTTTTCAAAACCCATGTCGTTAAAATACAAGGACCCTGGTTGTCCCACAATTCCATGCGTCATAGGTAACACTCACATTGATAAGACACTTCTAGACTTGGGAGCCAGCGTCAACCTCCTTCCTTATTCAGTCTATCAACAGCTAGGTGTAAGAGAACTTAAACCGACGAGATGCACTCTACAGTTAGCTGATAGATCTGTAAAAATTCCCAAAGGAGAGGTAGAGGATGTTCTGATCAAAGTTGGAGAGTTCATTTTCCCTGTTGATTTTATTTTCTTCGAAACGCAGCCCGTTTCCAATCTCAAAAGTCAAATCCCATTCATTCTAGGAAGACCGTTCTTAGCCACCTCAAATGCTTTGATCAATTGCAGGACGGGTCAGATGAAACTATCTTTTGGGAATATGACTGTTGACCTCAATATTTTCAACATAGGAAGGTAACCTAGTGATCCATCTGATCAACCAATGGAAATGAATTTCATTCAGGGAATATCAAGTGAGCAATAAGAGGGAGAGTGTGAGTCAGATTCAAGTGCATCTGACTTAATGATTGAGGAGTTTTCTGATGACGAACTAGAGTTAGATCCGCTGGTCAATCATGTTTCTATTGCTGGCTGGCAACGAGAACCTTTGGAGATAGAACCCCGAGTCTAGCTTCGCCCATCTGTGGAGGAACCCCCTAAGTTAGAGCTCAAACCTCTACCTGAAAATCAGTATGCCTACTTAGGGGAGAACAAGTCTTTACCAGTTATCATTTCTTCTGACTTAACTACCAGTCAAAAGAAAGCTCTCTTAGATGTTTTAAGAGAGAATAGGGAAGCCATTGGATGGACCATGGCTGATATCAAAGGGATTAGTCCATCCATTGTTCAACACTGAATCCATTTGATAGATGATGCCAAACTTACTAGAGATCCTCAACGTCGGTTAAACCCAGTGATGAAAGAAGCTGTTAGGAAAGACATTCTAAAATATCTCGATCATGGGATCATTTATCCTATTTCTGATAGTTCATGGGTGAGTCCGGTCCAAGTTGTTCCAAAGAAATCTGGGATCACCGTGATCCAAAATGAGGCTAATGAGCTGATTCCCACTCGAATCCAAACTGGATATCGAGTTTGTATTAACTACAGAAAACTCAACTTAGCCACTCGGAAAGATCACTTCCCTTTTCCTTTCATTGAACAAATGTTAGAGCGTTTAGCAGGACACGAGTTCTATTGTTTCCTGGATGGATATTCAGGTTACAATCAAATCCCTATCGCTCCAGAAGATCAGGAGAACCACCTTCACTTGCCCGTATGGAACATTCGCATACCGACGCATGCCTTTTGGCCTGTGCAACGCACCGGCCACATTCCAACGTTGCATGATCAGTATTTTTTCCAACATGGTAGAGTGATTTCTTGAGATTTTCATGGACGACTTTTCCATCTTTGGTGACACATTTTCCCAATGTTTGCATCATCTTAAACTAGTCCTAGAACGGTGTAGGGAGAAAAATCTGACTCTCAATTGGGAGAAATGTCATTTCATGGTCAAACAAGGCATTGTCTTAGGACATGTAGTTTTCAATAAGGGAATCGAAGTGGACAAAGCTAAGGTAGATCTCATTTCCAATCTCCCTCCTCCCAAAACAGTCAAAGATGTCATTTCTTGGTCATGCTGGTTTTTATCGACGTTTCATCAAGGATTTTAGCAAAATTGCTAGACCCTTGACCAATCTCTTAGCCAAGGATACATCAATTTTCTTCTCTCCCGACTGCCTCAAAGCTTTTGAATATCAGAAAAAGGAGCTAACCACAGCTCCTATCATTCATGCACCAGACTGGACTTTACCCTTCGAACTGATGTGTGATGCTTCTGATTCTGTGATTGGTGCTGTTTTAGGACAACGGTTTGATGGAAAACCGCATGTGATCTACTATGGCAGTAGGACTCTGAATGATGCCCAGCAAAATTATTCTGTCATAAAAAAGAGTTTTTAGCTGTAGTCTTTGCCTTCGAAAAACTCAGGTCCTACCTCATCGATTCCTTAACCAAAGTTTTCACAGATCATGCCGCACTAAAGTATCTTTTGACCTAAAAGGATGCTAAAGCATGGCTCATTAGATGGATTCTCCTACTTTAAGAGTTTGACATCCAAATTATTGACAGAAGGGGAACAGAGAACCCCATAGCAGATCACCTCTCTCGACTCCCAAATGCACCAACATCAACCGTCCCGATCAACAAACATTTTCCAGATGAACAACTCCTAGAAATCCAATCTGTTCTATGGTTCGCCGACATTGTGAACTACATAGTCATGAACCAGATCCCATCTCATTGGTCCAAACAGGATAATCCCGTTTTCTCTCCCAAGTAAAATACTTTTACTGGTGTAAGACCCCGTTGATTTTGACAACTTACAAGTGTGAATATGAGTGAATAAAGATATTTAATATATATTATAAATATCTGTGTTGCATGGTCATGCATGGAAAATAATATTTGAGCTTATGAGCATGTGTATATGCCTCAGGTATGAGGATGAGTTGCAAGTTTGCAAATCGTGTGCAAAAGAAATCGAAGTATGCAGATTTGTGTTCATGAGTCGACTCATAACATGTCATGAGTCGACTGATCAGGTTGAGTCGACTTGCGCCTGTCATAAGTCGACTCATGATATCGAGTCCTGTTCCCATTTTCTTTCTGCTGAGTCGACTCATAATTTATGAGTCGACCCATGAGTCATGAGTCGACTCATGACATATCATGAGTCGACTTATCGACGTTTTTCTGGGTGGTTTCGGGTCGGGTTTGCTGGGTTTCGGGTCGGGTTTTCATTGACTTATATATACCTCCCTCACCCGAAAACTCCCATTTTTCATCTGAACTCTCAAGAAACCCTAGCCCCTCTTCCTCTCTCTCAAAACCCTAGGTGTTCTTGGTGTTTTTGGAGGCATTTCAAGGGGTTTTCAGTGTTCTCTCTTGGATTTTAGCGAAGGGGATTGCTATTCTTCGTATTTGAGGCGAGTAGCATCTCACCCAAACCTTTCCCTATGTTTTTATTTATTTATAAACGTTTTTAATGAGTTTTATTGAGCCTAAGTCTTATTTTCAAGTATGAATCAATGCTCTTGATAGGGTGAATGCTAGAAATCACGTGTTTAAGATTTTAAATCCCCACCAACCAGTTTTTAATGAAAACCCAGATCTGGAATTTTGTTTAAAGGATAAAAACATGAGTATTTATATTAGTTTAATGTTTTTCCTTCATGTTTAGGGCTAAATGTTAGATCTAACCTATAAGAGATCGTTTCCCATGATAGATATGTTTTTCTTACTGTATAATAGGGTAAAATTGAAGGTTTGATATGTTGTATATCAGAAGAATCGAGATGGGGAACGTTTAGATCAAGTTCCAGTTCGTTATGTGCAAATTTCAGCCCGTGAGTCGACTCACGACTCATCATGAGTCGACTCATCAGGTTGAGTCGACTCATGACCTGTCATGAGTCGACTCACGAAGTGTTATGATGTTTCCTTTTTGCTTCTGTTGAGTCGACTCGTAAATATACGAGTCGACCCATGAGCTATGAGTCGACTCATAAAAATCATGAGTCGACTCACGAAGTAGTTTCCTGTTGCCATTTACCTTCTGTTCAGTCGACTCGTTATTGGTCACGAGTCGACCCATGAGGCTTGAGTCGACTCATTAGTGAGTATGAGTCGACTCATCTGAGTTATTCCTGTTTTTCTGTAAAGTCACATGTTGCATATATATACCTGTAGACAAAAGTTTATGTGTTTCCATGTGAAGTGAAATCCGGACATGAGTTTAGTTCCGTGTACTGCGACTTATTAGAAACTTGGGTATATGTACCTAATTCAACCAGTTTATCTAGTCCATGTGTTGGGCGGCTATTATACTTAGTCCATGTGTTGGACACTCATCAATTTTAATCCATGTGTTGGATATCCATGAACGTAGTCCATGTGTTGGGCAGTTATTGAATATAGTCCATGTGTTGGACAGTTCATATATTTAGTCCATGCGTTGGACAGCTTGTGTATGTAGTCCATGTGTTGGACAACCACTACCTCAGTTCAGACCTTAAGAGTTGATACCTATACCTGTTTTGGCTGGACATGATATCTACTTGAGTTGTGACACGACATCATATTTAAATCTTGTGATGAGTCGTCTTCTTTTATTGTTCTCTGTTATATCTCAGGCTTGGTGTTTAGGGATCTACAATTTGAGATACAATGTATATACATGAGGGTTTCCTTGTTTGGATTATTTCGCTCGACGTACCTATGCTCGTGTTGTATTTCCCTAAGTACTAAGACCCATATCTGTTTGTATGATGATTTAATGCTATTATGTATTATTGTATATTTTTGTATATACAACGAGCCCTATCCCTTGGGGTTTGGTTGTGATGTTGCTCGCTAGCGCTTTGACGCTCGTTGTCCCTCCCCCTTTCAGGTCACGAGCCAGGAGCACGGAGAGTCGCAGGTGGTTAGCGGACTACTTTAGTGTCCAGCTTTTTCATATTATCTATGTATTATTTTCTGTGAGCTCCACTGTAGTGTTGTCAGACATTTGGGAGTTTATTCTAGAGTTGTAAAGGCTGTGTTGCCTTAATTTCCTTTACTCAGACTTACTGTATTTTGAGACTTGTAAGAACTCCAGTTTATTTCATTTCCGACTTTGACTATGTACTACAGTTTATTTCGTTGATGAGATGTATTGTGTTCTATCATTTCATCCAGTATTGTTGATTCACTTTTCACTTGCTTTGTACCTACACCTGTTGTTAACTCCACTAGAGAGATAGTGATTGTGATGGTGAAACGTGTTATTGCACGGTGTGGTGCATGGCAGGTTTGACATTCTTGGTTTCACCTCGGACTGCAGCCGTGTGTGAACCCAGGGGCGTCACAGTTGGTATCAGAGCACTAGTTCCAGTATCCTTAGGATCATCCTGTGTCGAGTCGTGGAGCTAGGATAGAGTTTCCTAGGATTCAAGTATAGAGTCCGAGAGGATTTCCTAGTATGAGTGAGGACGATATATGCGTATATCTTAAAAATTGAGGATATTTTTTTTATGACAATTATTTTACATAAATTCAAAGTGTTAGTGTGAATACTATATGTTGTGAAAAATTGTATTATGATACGCTATTTATAAAAGTCTAGTTTGACTTATGGACTATTGTTTTTCTTACCATCAGGAGAGAGATGGCAGGACGAGGTAGACCCCGTACCAGGAGAGCTAGCCAGGCAGAATCACAGCAGACTCCACCTGATCAGCAGCCAGCTCAGTCCGAGCCCCAGCGGGTCCCACCCGAGCTGCAGCAGGCTCCTCAGTATCTGGTGGATCTTATGGCCCCTCTTATTGCTCGGATGACAGCTATCGAGGAGATGGTGATGACTCACATAGCACCACGGACACCACCACCACCAGTAGCTCAGCAGCCGGGGATTCCAGCCGTCCCGATCAGAGAGAGAGATCCAGAGGTAGCACCTGCAGTTATTCCACTGGCAGTACCTGACAGAGCCACAGAGCAGGAGACTTGGCTTCGTATGATGGAGAGGTATCAGAAGATGAGGGCACCGGAGTTTCAGGGATCACCAGACCCTCTAGCTGCCCATAAGTGGAAGGAGGATGTGAGCAACATCCTCGATATACTCAGTGTGGACCCGGTGCAGAAGCAGAGATTGGCATCGTATAGCCTGAAGGGAGATGCTGGGAGGTGGTACCGGCTACAGTTTACCCCAGAGCAGAGGATGACCCTCACATGGGAGGACTTCATTTACTTCTTTGACGGACAGTATGTCTCTTCCTCAGCACGGACTGGGAAGGAGCTCGAGTTATCCCGGTTGACTCAGGGAGACATGACCGTGGCAGAGTTTGAGAGCAGATTCATGGAGCTATTGCATTTCACGGGCATGTGGCAGACCGGAGAGCGTCAGGCTCAGATGTTTTTGGCTGGGCTTCGCCCAAATCTCCGACGATACCTCGTGTCGAGGAGATTCTATTCAGTTAGGGAGGTAGCTGAAGCTACCACTTCTCAGGAGATCGAGACCTCTATGTTCCAGAAGGACAAGGAGGGGAAGACCAAGACAGGGCAGAGTAGTGATAAGGGCAAGAACAAGAGAGGCTTTTCTGGACACCAGCAGCAGCAGCAGGGCTCTTATAAGAGGGGACCCCAGCAAGATCAGAGAGCGCCTCAGCAGCGCAAGTTTTAAGGATCTTGTTATAACTGTCGCAAGGTTGGGCACAAGGCATCAGAGTGTCGTAGTGCACCAACAGGAGCTCAGCAGGGCAAGGGCCCAAACCAGCCACAGCAGCGACAGCAGGGCAGAGGACAGGGTCAGCCGAACAGACTTGAGGCACCGCCAGCGACGCAGAGGACAGAGGGGCAGGTTCGAGCAGTCCAGGAGGCTCCCCAGGGGCATATTGTTCCATACTCTCCAGCATTAGCAGTAGAGCAGACTTCAGCTCCAGGCAGAGTTTATGCAGTGGTTCCTCGTGATCACGGTGCTAGCGGAGCAGTTGTGGAGGGTACGTTCCTTGTGAATTCCTTTCCTGCCCGTATTCTATTTGATTCGGGAGCTTCGCATTCTTTCATCTCGCATGCATTCATGGCTAGACTCCAGCTTGTAGCTCAGCCACTAGACACCCCTTTGTCAGTTTCCACCCCTTTAGGTGAGGTATCGCTTCTGGAGAGCGTGTGTAGGAGGTGTACCGTCAGTCTAGACGAGTCGGAGTTCATAGTTGATCTGATAGTGTTGCATATGTCCGAGTTTGATGTTATTCTTGGTATGGATTGGTTGTCGTCCTACCATATTAGTATTGACTGCTTTACGAAGATAGTCAAGTTGCGAGCGTCCGATGGGTCCGAGATGATTGTAGCCACCTCTCAGGGCAATCGATTTGCGGAGTCGTTTCTGGCGTACATCGAGGAGGTGCTGTGACGGGATCAGGGAGCCGAGTTATTGGAGACTAGAGTTGTCTCAGATTTTCAGGATGTCTTTCAGGACATACCTGGGTTACCTCCTGTGAGAGAGGTTGAGTTTTGTATTGAGTTGCAGCCAGGCACAGCCCCTATATCCCGCGCACCCTATCGCATGGCACCAGCCGAGATGAGAGAGCTGCAGACCCAGTTGGACGAGTTGTTAACTCAGTGTTTTATTCGCCGGAGTCATTCTCCGTGGGGCGCACCGGTCCTCTTCGTGAAGAAGAAGGACGGTAGTATGAGGTTATGCATAGATTATAGAGAGTTGAACAAGGTCACAATCCGGAATAGGTACCCATTACCTAGGATTGATGACTTGTTTAACTAGCTGCAGGGAGCGCAGTATTTTTCGAAGATTGATCTTCGTTCTGGCTATCATCAGCTGCGGGTTCGGGAGATGGATATTCCCAAGACCGCTTTTCTTACTCGATATGGATCCTTCGAGTTCTTGGTCATGCCATTTGGGTTGACCAATGCACCCGCGGTATTCATAGATTTGATGAACCGGGTTTTCCGTCCCTTCTTAGATCAGTTTGTGATCGTCTTCATCAACGATATTCTTATCTACTCGAGATCGGAGGCAGAGCACGAGGAGCATCTACGGATAGCGTTGAGGACCCTCCAGGAGCATCAGCTGTATGCTAAGTTCAGCAAGTGCGAATTTTGGCTTTCAGAAGTCAGATTTCTTGGCCACGTCATCAGCAGAGAGGGCATAGCAGTGGACCCGGCTAAGGTCACGGCAGTTCTTGATTGGAAGCCACCGAAGACGGTGACAGAGATTCGCAGCTTTCTGGGTTTAGCTGGATATTACAGGAAGTTCATTCAGGACTTCTCAAAGATTGCGACGCCGATTACACACCTTACGAAGAAGGGTGTACAGTTCATATGGAGCACGGAGTGCCAGAAGGCCATTGATATTTTGAAGGCTAAGTTGACTACAGCGCCGGTTCTGATTATTCCGAGCAGCGACAGGACATTCGTGGTGTACACGGATACATCATTGGCAGGCTTAGGAGGCGTATTGATGCAGACCCAAAGGGTAGTAGCCTATATCTCACGGCAGTTGAGGGTGCATGAGCAGAACTATCCCACTCATGACTTGGAGTTAGCAGCAGTGGTGTTTGCACTGAAGTCATGGAGGCACTATTTGTATGGAGTGCAGTTCGAGCTATTCACAGACCATCAGAGTCTGAAGTATCTCTTTTCTCAGAAGGAACTCAATCAGAGGCAGAGGAGGTGGATTGAGTTTATCAAGGACTATGAATTCGCGATTCAGTATCATCCAGGGAAGGCGAATGTCGTAGCAGATGCTTTGAGTAGAAAGCGTCGACATCGGATTGTGGCTTTGAGATGTTTATTGCATAGAGATCTTATCACTCTTAGCCAGTTTGATTTTAGACCCGAGATTGGAGGAACCAGTACGTTTTTGGGAGCTATGTCAGTGCAGCCATCTTGGAGTGACAGGGTTGTCAGAGCACAGTTGGAGGACTCTTGGATTCAAACCCGTAAGGGGGAGATCTCCAAAGAGCCTAAGGCTGATTGGACCGTTGGAGCAGATGGAGGCCTACGGATGAAGGGTAGGTTGGTCATGCCAGCTAATTCAGAGCTGAAGAGGGAGTTGTTTGATGAGGCACATCGTACTCGGTACACAGTACATCCAGGGACTACCAAGATGTACAAGGACCTGAAGAGACGTTTCTGGTGGAGTGGTATGCGGAGAGAGATTGCAGATTTTGTGGCTAGATGTTTTACCTGTCAGCAGGTGAAGGTAGAGCATCAGAGACCCGTAGGGACCCTTCAGCCTTTGCCTATTCCGGAGTGGAAGTGGGCAGATATTTCCATGGATTTTATCGTGGGGTTGCCGAAGTCGAAGAAGGGGAATGATTCAGTTTGGGTGATAGTAGACCGGTTGACGAAGTCAGCACATTTTATTCCAGTGAGGACCACCTATACAGCCGAGACCTATGCGAGGATCTTCATTCGGGAGATAGTTCGACTTCACGGAGTACCAGACACGATTGTGTCGGATCGAGGATCAGTTTTCACTTCACACTTTTGGAGGAGTTTCCAGGACTCATTTGGCAGCAAGCTATCTTATAGCAGTGTATTCCACCCACAGACGGATGGTCAGACAGAGAGGGTGAATCAGGTATTGGAGGACATGTTGCGGGCATGTGTCATTGACTTCCAAGGCAGTTGGGAGGATCATATTCCACTGGTAGAGTTCGCTTATAACAATAGTTATCAAGCGACGATCGGTATGGCCCCGTATGAAGCACTATACGGGAGACCTTGTAGATCACCGATATGTTGGGCCGAGCCGGAGGACAGCTTGATGCTTGGGCCAGAGCTAGTGAGGCAGACTACTGAGAAGGTAGCCTTGATCAGGGAGCGGATTCTAGCCGCTCAGAGCCGGCAGAAGAGCTATGCAGATAAGAGACGAAGACCCCTCGAGTTTCAGATTGGGGATTTGGTTATGCTGAAGGTGTCGCCTATGAAAGGCGTACAGCGATTCGGGAGGCGAGGGAAGCTTGCACCGAGGTATATTGGACCATTTCAGATTTTGGAGCGCATTGGAGCTGTGTCATACAGACTAGATCTTCCAGCTTCTATGTCTAGTATACACAATGTATTCCACATTTCTATGCTCAAGAAGCACTTGCATGACGAGGAGCAGCAGCGAGTGTTGGATGCACCGGAGATTGAGCTTCAGGATGATTTGACTACTATAGAGATCCCGGTATCTATTCTTGCTAGAGAAGACAAGAGACTCAGAAACAAGGTGATTCCATTGGTGAAAGTTCGGTGGAACCAAAGTGGAGTGGAGGAAGCTTCTTGGGAACGCGAGGAGGACATGCGACGCGACTACCCACACTTATTTGAGCAGGTAAATTAACTAAAGTATTTATGACGTGAATTCCTACTTGTATATTTATATGAATACCTTGACACCTATACTTAACGCTAGAATGATGGTATTTTTATCTAATTCCTAATCTTGCGGAACACATGGTATATGCATGGGGGGTTCCTTGTTTGGATTTTTCGCCCGACGTACTAGTTCCGTTAGGTTAGGGGTCGAATAAGAATATCACCATTGTAGATCGTTAAGTGTAAATGTCACTATATGCTTATTTTAGTGATTGATATGTGTGAATGAGTATGTGTGCGGGTTAGATTAGACCCTTGCTGTGCTTTTCAAGCATTAGTGCGAGTTAGATATGATTCCTAAATTTCGAGGACGAAATTCTTTTAAGGGGGGAAGAATGTAAGACCCCGTTGATTTTGACAACTTACAAGTGTGAATATGAGTGAATAAAGATATTTAATATATATTATAAATATCTGTGTTGCATGGTCATGCATGGAAAATGATATTTGAGCTTATGAGCATGTGTATATGCCTCAGGTATGAGGATGA
>BQKN01065230.1:0-16643 GCA_022839385.1 Asparagus kiusianus
TCGAAGCTATTGTTGATAAAACTAGATTGGCCACTTCTCACTGCTTTGACGGATAGGTAGAGATCGGAGGCTACAAATTTTCATCTACATCTTGGAGAGTTAACCATTACTCACCAAGACGTATTAGTCATTCTCAGTCCCTGCATTGATAGTCCATGTGTTACTGACATAGATAGACATGCATGGTGCCGAGCTTGTGAGGAATTGTTAGGTGTAGCTCCACCCTTATTGCTTGGAGGGAATATTAGATTGAAGTGGTTGAAAGACACTTTCTTGCACCCATTGCTAGCTTATGATCAAAGGACATGACACCCAACATAGATGTGCATATATTCTGCACATGATCAGGACACTTCTATTTCATGATTGTCGTAAAGATAAAGTGCATTTGAGGAGATAATTTGAATGTATATGTAATTACATTGGCTATTTGAATATGTTGTAATGTTTTTCTTTGAATATGATAGGTGGTTAGCACTCCTTGAGGATTTGACACTTGAAGCACATTATCAAGGGGTGGTGTTGTTTTAACATATATATATAGAGAAATGTCCAAGGAGACTTTCAACCAACATAAAGAGCTCAATGATTGTCTAACTTTATTGCAAGTTTGGGCATGTGAGAGGCTCATTCTGAAGTAGAGATTATGTGAGACTCGAGCTTTAGGTAGACAAATTCCACTTGTTTGTAGGTGAGCATTTTAGAATCTAGCAAATATAACTATAGTTGATGTATTAGATGCTAAACGTAACTTAAAATTATACAGATAGAACTTATAGAAATTCTATGACGAGACCTAGTAAGACAATTATATTTTTATAGAAATGAGCTAGATCGTATGAAGATTTATCAGGTATTGAATCTATTACTATATTTAAAGAAACCAAGTTATTTGGTCAATATTTTTGGTGTTCTACCCCTATGGTGTCACAAATTTTGAGAATTCTAAAAAATATCTTCACAATTTAAAGTAATTTAAAACTTAACAATTTAGAGTTATACTAGTTTACTTTAACAAAATTCAATTGTTACATTATACATTTTTTCAGCGAGATACTAATATGCGTTATATTTTGTAGTTCTCATGAGAGCCATGCAATGATGAGATGGATCATCTATCACAGATCTAGAGTTACCCTCATATGCTTTGAGATTATGGATATGCATGTGCCAGCTTGTGTGCTCAGGCAGTTTGGTCGGGCACAATATGCTTCACAAGTAGTTGAAAGAATATATAGAAAGGCCAAAAAAGGAATAGATCAAATAGATTGAGTAAGAATGCATTAGTAGTACATATATAGATGTGTTGCTTGGCATTTGAGTATCATGGAATAGATTGATCCTCCTCTTCAGGAGATAGATTACATTACTTAGTATCGGGAGATCATTAGAAGATGGATAATAAAGACGACCATGACTCTGATGGATATTTACAAAGAGATATGTGCCCAGGTGTTTATAAGAGAGAGAACTTGCAAATTATTTACTACCAATCAAATATCAAATCAAGTCCACCTTTTCCGTATTCCTATAAATTGCTTATATATGTTTATTTTTAACTTAATTATAAATAAAATCTATTGATGATATTAAGCTATTAATGATATTGTGGCCATTGTAAATGAGGTCACAGGTCCAGGTCCAGGAGTGCATGAATCGCTATATGAGCGGGTAGTGCGGAGGGTTTATAAAGTTTTGCATCAAATTCAAGAGGACCTACATGATGGAAAAGAGGTGACGCTGGAGGAGGATGTTGAATCAAACACACCTTGATCGAACAATGATGAAGATAGACATGCTGGTCGCCCGTCACAACCACACGCGCAACAAGACAGCGAGCTCGTGCAAGTTCCAACCTACAAATGATGATGACAAGAGGACCAGGGAAGAAGAAAGAGAGGAAGGAGAGGAAAGGGAGGATTTATAGGATGTATATGATTTATGGATTTTTGTATCAAATCTATTTACTGTTTAGATTATTTATAAATCAATAAACATGATATATTTGATTTTGTTGCAATGTTTTGATGTATGGAGTTAATGTGTATTTGTTTTTATAATTTGTGTTTTTGTTTGAATACGGTGTGAATCATGTTTTCATGTTGATGTGATGCGTATGAAGTTGTATACAGGAAATTTATGAACATTATATGTTGGATATGTGCATGAAGTTAAAGCGATGTGTATGAAGTTATATACAGGAAATTTATGAAAACTATATGTTGGATATGTGCATGAAGTTAATTTGAAAGTTTTATACGTACAGGAGGTCAGCTACCACAGGTATGCATGTTTCATGTATGTTTAGAAAATACACGGGATTATTAGTCCTGTGTATTTGTTGAAAGCTATACAAAATACATGGGACTAGTAGTCTCATGTACTTCCTACTGAATTAGTATAAATAGGATTAGTTAGCACTAACTATATGGGACTAGTAGTCCTCTGTATTTTAAAGTTGGTATTTTATAAAGTCAGCATCTTTTGACCAGTCTTAATGACGTGGACAAAAAAGTAGTCAATTTTGCTAATTTTAAAGGGGTTGATTCTGCTATTTTTTAGAAAAATATTTTTCATATCAGAAAAACCCCACTTAACTTTCAAAATATAAAAAAAAATCCACCTTTAAGTATGAGGATTATCACAATACCCCTTTTTACTTTCAAATTTTATAAAAAAACTCTTTAACTTTGAGATTTTATCTGAAAACCCCCAAAATTATGAGCTTTCTAATAAAATCTCAAAATCAATGGGTTTTTTATAACACCTAAACTTAAGGGCGTGGGTTCTAATAATTCTCTATTTTTAGGGGGGGGGGGGGGGGTTATGATACTTAGCCTAAACAATGAGAAGTATGTTCGGTCTCTTTTTTATATGATTTTATGTACATAGTATTCTCTATAAGAATTTTTATCATTGAGTAACACGCCTACTAATATATAGATGGGGTTTCTTAAAAAGGAAACCATTCCTAATTTTTGTCCTATTTTGTATTACCATCGTTAATTACTCAATTTTAGAAAACCGTTCTTATCAGCCATTCCATTAACATCGAGCCACTATGTACTTTTCCATCCAATTCTACATTAAAAAATTATATTTTGATTATTTTACCTCTACATATATTTAATGTTATTGAAATATGGATATTAAAACTAAATACCTCAAATTATTTTTCATTTTTTAAAATTTGATACCACAAAATTTTCTTCGGTAAAAAATGATGCAGAGTCTAATTTACTTTTCAATGTGATACTAAGTTTATTTTTGTGCCCAAAAAATACCTCAAAGTTCAACAAAATTTGACATTTCTACATGTTCAACAAAATTTGTTATTGATACCCTACATTTCAACAAATTCTAATTTTGATATCCAAAGTTTGAAAAAAAAAACTTGATACCCAAAGTTCAACATATTTACTATGGTCCTAAAGCACAACAAATTAAACCTTTGTAGGGATAAAACGATCAAAGTATAATATTTTTGATTGAAAATTTTGATGGAATGCAAAAGTGGTTATATATTTATGGAATGATAGTTAAAAGCTGTTTTTTTAAAGTTAAGTAATTAAGACTGATAATGTAAAATAGTGCATAAGTTAGGGGTGGTCTTTAAAAAAAAGACTAGATTGTACTTACATTCCCTATTATTTCCTAAAAACACACTTACATACTCCACGTTTCAAACCAAAGCAAATATATACCCTAAGTTGTAAAAAAATGTGCATGTTGCTATCTTTTTGTTGAGGAGCGATGAGAATATTACCAAAATATTCCAACATGCTACACGATGATTAATTTAAGTGTTGTCTACCCTTAGTTATTATATTAATTATAACTTACCTATCCCTTTCTCCTTATTGAATATCATTCCTTCTCTTCTTCTTCTTCTTCTTTTTTTAGATCTCAAGCTTTGCAATATCAAATTCTTACAGGAAAAGAAGGCCACATGAAGTCCTTCTTGTCCAATGATTCAAATGGTTCATCAAGTTACATTGGGATAGCAAGAAATTGATCCCTATTCTAGAAAAAAAATATTCCTAAATTTGAAAAAAAAAAAACAACATTGGTTCAAATTCACTAACTAGGGATAGCAAGATTTACTTGATTTTAGTTCTCCACAGTATCTAGTTTGTCATTAGTTCTTTTAATTACTTCTCAATGGTCGCCAAACTGAGATCTCCAAATCTGTGAAATTAGGGCATCATCGTCGATTGGGGAACCTTGCGATAAGCAATAACAAATGAGGTTTTTTCACTGTGGGGGTAGGTACGTTTTATGAACTAGTATAGTGCATGTGCGTTGCACATGAGCATAATTAATATTTGTTCAAATAAATAAATTTTAATTAATTATTCAATTAATAAGATTCTCTTACATAAAATATATAGAATAAATAAGTTTTAGTGTCGATTGCGCGTTCATTTGAAGTCATATAAATCAACTTGTATTTTCACAAAGAATCTCATATTGGTACAAAATAAGAGGTTTATGTTTTCTTGAAATATTAGTCTAGAATTTAAAGTTTGGTCCCATAGAATAGAGCATATTAAAATTATATAGATTAAAGTCTACTAAAGTCAAAGTTAGATTTCATCGAGATAATAATAAATTTTAATTAGAATATCTGTACACCATTTTCCTAGATTCTGTCTCTAGTAACCACTTATAATTTGAAAAACTCCTAGATAAATAATATCATTACAATAATAAAAATATTATATGTAATATAAACTACTCTCTATATTTTAAGAACTTTTTCCTTTTCTTCTAACAAAAGAGATTCTAAACAAAGAAATATAAACTTTTTTTTAAAATTTAATATAGCTAATATTCTTTATGAAAATATGTGTATAATATCATACACAACATGATTCCCTAACATAAAACCCTATACTTGATCTTATGTTGTAATGTTAATTTTGAAAATAAATTAATGAGATAATACAACATGATTCCCTAACAATAAAAACTTGAATTGCGCAAACATCATTCACTGTAAAATTAACCATATGCTAGCCCTTTGATAATTGTTATATCTTTTAAAACTCCATAATTTTTTAAAGAAGAATATAGAACTTCATACTGCTAAGCTAGATTTATAGACGATACACATGAATTTAATTCACAAAAATCACTCAGCATAAATCTAGTAGAACGATGTAGTTTATCTATTGAAACAAATAAATAATAATGAGAAAAATGTAAAAGAGGTTCGTGCAAATTACCACAAGAAGGAAAAACATTTTCTAACCTTAAATTTTCTTGTGAAGGAGACTAAAGAACTCCAGAATCCATTTGCAATTGAAGAAATCTAAGATTTTTAAACTTTCCACATGAGAACCATCTACAAAACAAAAGAAAAAATAACAAAGAATTAATTAATCTTGATACCATATCAGGGTCAGAATGAGAATAAAATTTGGATCGCTAAATGCTCATGGCTAGAATGGGAAGAAAAACAAACTAATCTAATAAACATTATTGCATGAGAAGCCCCTTGATCTTTTCTGAGCAATTCTTCCCCCATCCTTGTACTGATCCAATCTTAAGTCAAATCCTCAAGGTGTCTTATCATCTGGCTCGAAGACCATAATGGAATGATGAATGTCCCATCAAGATGAAGTTCATAGTTTGATTTTAAAAGGAGACTATCTTCAAGACGTGAGCAGGAGGTTCATTGACTTGAGGTTATGAAGAAGAGGTTTACCTCTTAATTAGTTATTATTACATACAACGGTTACGTAGCAGTTAAGAGGTCAAATATTATGAATTAAAGTTTGCCTACCCACTTGCCTTTCCCCATATTCGAAGCCCAACAGCTTGTTCTCTGAATACTCACTAAACCACATAAAAGCAAAGCTACTCTAGCATATTAATAGAAAACTATAAAGATTATTTATTAATTATAACATATATATTGCATGGAAGTTACAAAGTTGCTTGCCTGTTAGCTGAATATAATAACATGACCACATAAAAGGCATAGCTATTCTAAAATATTAATAGCTAATTATAAAGATCATTTATATGTGCATGTAAGTTACAAGCTAGTTATCTTATCTCTAACATATTAATTATTGGATCAATTAGAGAGGGGTGAGACGTTAGACTTAGAAAGTGATTATGGGATTAATTAATTGGAAGTTTTTTGGATTACATGTTGTTGTCAATAATCAATAATTAATTAATGGAAAAATATGAATAATGATGATAATAATGTGTGTATATGTGTTTATGTATGATGTATGTGTTTTATATGTGTGCATGTATGAGTTTTGGAGGGTATTTCGGGAAGAAATGTTTTAACATCCCAATCCACTTTTATAATAGTATTAGATAAGAACAACATCGTGTTTTTGATAAAAATATTAAACTATTAATAAATTCACACAGTGAACAATTTAGAGTATATACTTTCTTTGTTTTAAAACTTAAGGTATGTAAATGTTGGTTTTTTTAGGACGACGAAGTATTTAAGTGCAATATTCTCCCAAAAAACCCCTAACTAGATTTTTTGGGTTTTTTTAGATATTAGCCCCTTAAATTATAAGTAATTTGGACTAGCCTCTTAAATTATCATATTTTGATATCAGCCCCTCAAATAGCTATGACATGTTGATATGAGCCCCTATAGTTAGGTTCATATTTTGATATTAGTTTCTCATTAATATGGAGATGTAAGGGGCAAATATCAAATTACCTTTAATGAAAGGGGCTAATATCTAAAAACCCATTAGTTTTTCATATGTGAACCCAATCTTGTGTCCTATCAATCTGAGACAAGATTTGGCTGTCGTTGACTCCGTGCGAGACACAGTGTTCAATGATCATGGAATATGCAATTTGCTAATTCTTCTACCATGTTTCTTTTCTTTTTCATTTTAACAAAAATTACAAAAATACATGAATTATAGAGATTTTATATAAAATATTCAGAATATTTAAATTGGAAACATATCATATCTTTTAGGTTAAATTTCTCAAGCCTCCTTTATGTTTGACCAATTTTAGATAACTTCCGTAAACTTTAAAAGCATCATTTAATCTCCTTAAATTTTGGTGTTTTAAAAAATATCATAAAATTTTTCAATTCGTTCAACTAACCCTAATAAAGGTGTTGATGAACTGGTAAAAAATCAAGATACCATATTATAATTAACATTTTAATTACTAAATTAAATTAACTTTAATTTAGAGCATTCTGGTTAACTTTTTGGACAAATTTGAAGAATATTTGCTGACAATTACCTTTAGAATTAGTAAAATTTATGTAAGACATGTATTTATGTCATCATACACACATATGTGAGGTTCATGTGCGCCTTTAAATCTAAGGATGTTACCTCTTCAGGTTAGGGTTTTTACATCAAAACCACATTAACTTTTATCCAAATTGATGGTTACCACATTTACCTTTTTTTTATGAATACCACCTTTACTTGCTATCATGCTTTCAATGTCACACCAATTTATGTTTTCTACCTAAAAACTCCATGACATGATGAAAATACCCTCTAATCCCTTACGTGTAAAACATGTGACACCCCATTAACTCACTCGACTTAACCCAGGTAAAAGAAGGCACATGAATCTTATGTGCCCTCTCTTCATCCACTGCTAGAATACGGGGTTTTGCCTACGGAATAATAGCAACGGAAAATTCTGTCGCTATAACATGGTTTATAGCGACGGAAAAATCCGTCGCTATTATTCCGTCGGCAAAATAACTTTACCGACGGAAAAATAATTTTTAGCGTTGGAAAAAATTCCGTCGCTGTTATTTTACCAACGGGTTTTTTAGCGACGGAAATTCCGTCCCTAAAAATCTTTATAGCGACGAAAATTCCGTCGCTAAAAAAGTTATGTGGGAAAAAAATTTGGGCGCGGGCGTGCCCAAAAAATTTGGGCAGCCCGCGCCCGAGAGAGGGATTTATCCCAAATCCCTCTCTCAGATCTTATTTCCCCTCTCTCTCTCTTCATTCCCCCCTCCCCCTTCTCATTCTCTTTGCCAGCGACGGACCCGTGCCGCCGCCCTACCACCGACAAGCAGCCGCCTTCCCTACTGACCAGCCGCCGCCTCCCTCTCTCTTTCCCTCTCTCAAGGTACTCTCTCCCCCTCAATCTCTTTTTCTCTCTCCTCCTACATAATGTTTGGATCTTTCCATTGATTTGGACTGATGTCTTCAGGGGAGCCTTGAATTTGCTTTTGGAAATTACCCAATTATTAGTACAATAACAAAGCTGCTATGAGTAGTTATTCTGCAATTTTCTGTGAATTTCTGTTGTTTGTGGATATTAAAGGGGGTATGAAATCAGGGTGCACGAATTTTAGGATGATACAGTTTGCATGTAGCATTATCATAAAATGGTTAAGCATAATTTCAAATCTAACGTTCAGCATGAGGTTTTATTTCATTGATTTTAGTAATTTCTGACTAAACTGAATGCGACTAAGACCATAGTTTCAAATCTACATAACATGGATGTCTGTAATCCACTTTTAATTAGGTCTAACATGCGTGCATAAGGAGACCGTGAAAGTGTAATACCAATACTTGGACTTGGAGAGTAGATACGTGAAAAAAGCCTACTCCTACGCTTCGGAAACACTCGAACAAGACAAAGTTGAGCTCTTGAGATTAAAACTTCAAACGCAGAAGGATTGTATCTAGGTCCCTGATTCTAGAACCTACCCCCCAATCTTTTCTCAATTTCTTGCGCGCCGCTAATTAAGCTCAAGATTCATCCGTTTAACCCTTTATAGAATCCTATTGGTAATGTCAATAATTCTCCAAAAAGAAAGGTAGCCATAGACTGAAGAGACTATACAATTTAGCCAAAGATTCTAAACTGGGGGGTTATAATTTGGTTACACAGATGATAATTGAAATAAAAATAATTTCTAAAAATTCGCAGGGACCCAAATGCAATTTCCCTCCAAAATAAAAATCAGTGTTCAAGTTTTATGTTATGAATAAGTAAATTGTAACACAAGTGATAAATTCCACTTTCCAAAAACTTGATTGCTCCAAATTATAAACACACAAACATCTAGCAGGCCACAGCTGTAAGTGCTGATGTTGTTGATTTATTTCATAAAAAAAAGATTAGCAATTTGGGTTCTCTCCTTACAAATATAGTTATACCCCCTCAGCAATTAGTTTGTCTCGCTATTTTGTGATTTGTAATAGCTTATTTAGGTTCCCTCGATAGGTCAGTCCTAGAACTGATGAGAGGAAGAGCTGATATCCCACTTTGTTAAGATATTTTGCTTAAGGTTCTTGTTTCCTTTGTGAAACAGGAATTCCTATTACGACCCGACTCTCTTGTTGTGCTGCCGAGGTGCTGCCAAAATTTTCGATGCGCGCAACATTCTTAACCTTATTGAAGACCTTCTATAGTAATTTAGGTTCTCTCCTTATAAATTTTGACGAAATGATAGTACACTTGAACACACGTAAATACATATACACGTCACGTTTATATACCTAATGAGATAGAAGCCTTCCTCTGACAGTCGGTCATACACATTTGTTCTAAATTAAAATGATATATCTAGGGAGATGCTCACTTCCATTAATTTTTAAATTCTAAATGCGGGCAGTTCCTGACAAATCGTTCATGAGCATACCACGTGATCGGAGGCATCTAGACACCCGATACAAGGATGGAATAGAAGCCTTCTTAGCCTACTCTGACACCAACCCACTATGGTCGTTGAGCGGGTCGATTTTCTGTCCTTGTAAGAATTGCAGGAATGGTAAAATGCTTACTAGGAGTGACGTAAGTTTTCATATGTCAATCAATGGATTTGATAGCTCTTATGTATTTTGCAGTCATCACGGGGAAGGCGTCCTAGTGATGCAATTAGAGGAAGATTTCACTGATGTCGATAATCCAACAGTTAACACGACTGATATGTTGGAAGATATTCTTATAGCACCGTCTTTGAGTGATGTCAACACTACTGATATGTTTCAAGATGTAGACCGATTGATGAGACTTATTAAAGAAAACGAGTCACCGTTATACGAGGGGTGCAAGGAGTTCACAAGGCTTTCTTTTATGCTGCGGCTTCTTCATATCCAAACACTCAGTGGGATGGTTGTTACACATTTTGAGATGTTATTAGATTTGCTCAGGAAAGTTAGTCCAGGCGGCGAGAAGAGCATCCCCACAACCTCTTACGAAGCTCACAAGATTGTTGATACGTTGGGGTTTGATTACAAGAAGATAGACGCATGTCCTAATGACTGCATCCTGTACAATAAGGGTAATGAAGCTCTGGTGGAATGTCCGACATGTCATGTATCACGCTGGAAAGAACATACGGGCACATCCGAAGGCGGTTCATCTAATAAGTAGAGCAGAATCCCTGTGAAGGTTCTTCGATATTTTCCGATTATTCCTAGGCTACAGAGGTTTTTTATGTCTGTCGAGCTGGCTGAGAATATGCGATGATATTCGACCGACCGCAAAGAGGACGGGAAACTGAGACATCCTGCTAATGGTGAAGCATGGAAGCACATCAATCGTATATACCCTGACTTTGGTAAGGAGTCTCGGAATATTAGGTTGGGGCTTGCTAGTGACGGATTTAATCCATTTGGATTAATGAGCTCCGCTAGGTCTACCTGGTCAGTGTTGCTAACACCGTACAACCTACCGCCGTCGATGTGCATGAAGCAGCCGAACATGATACTGTCACTCTTGATTCCTGGAAGATATTCTCCTGGAAATGACATCGACGTTTTCCTCCAATCGTTAATTGACGACCTGAAGCTTCTTTGGGAAGAAGGTGTCAGCACTTATGATGCTTATGGTAAGGAGTCTTTCTGTATGTGAGCAATGGTCATGTGGGCAATTAATGACTTCCCGGCATATGCTAACCTATCAGGATGGTCGACGAAAGGTCAGATTGCTTGTTCGGTTTGCATGTCAGACTATGAGGGAAAGTTTCTAAAATACAGCCGTAAGTTCTGTTATTGGCAACACAGAAGATGGTTGCCTACAAGGCACAAGTTCAGAAAGTTAATAGGAAAGTTTGACGGCAATCCAGAAAATAGACCGGCACCACCAAGGCTGACCGGGGAAGAAATATTTAAGTTTCTACATCCACAACCTAGAAAAATATTTGGAAAGAAAAGATTTAATAAAGAAAATCCATTTGGAGTTAGGAGAAAAATATTGAAGCAAAATTAGAGGGGAAAGGGAAAGGGTAAGCTATTTCTCAAAGGCAATTCGAAAGGAAATAAGCCTCGCAGAGTCAAGTCGCATGGGCGTGTCTCTAAGAGCAATGAACTTCTGCATGGATGGTCAAAATTTAGCATATTTTATCAGTTGCCATATTGGAGAAGTTTAAAAATACATCACAACTTGGATGTCATGCACATCGAGAAGAACATATGCGAGAATATCTTGAACACTTTGTTGCAGGATGGGAAAAAATCAAAAGATGACTTAAGGGCACGTCGAGACCTAGAAGAATTGAACATCCGTCCTGAACTGCAAGCTATAGATAAGAGTGACGGAAAGTTTGAACTCTCAGCCTCCCGTGTCACACTGTCAAAGGATGAGGTCCATAATATGTGTTTATTTCTAAAGTCTGTGAAGACACCGGATGGTTATGCTTCAAACATTTCAACAAATGTGCATATTGAGGACAGAAAAATTTTAGGACTCAAGACACATGACCATCATATTCTATTACATCAACTTCTCCCGGTTGCGTTGCAACGTGCTGAGAAGGAACTCGTGATGGTGGTAATAGAATTCTGTGGTTTCTTCAAGCAGTTGTGCTCCAAGGTGATTGATGTCAGGGAGTTTGAAGAATTAGAGGGACTGTAGCCAATACATTGTGTAAAATGGAAATTCTATTTCCACCCTCGTTCTTTACGATCATGGTGCATCTCACAATACATTTAGCATATGAAGCCCGCATCACAGGACCAGTTCAATATCGCTGGATGTACCCTGTGGAGAGGTATTTATTATTATAATGTTCAATTAATATTTGTCAAATTCCATTGCTCAGTTTTATTTTATCACAAATCATGAAACTATATGCTTGTAGGTATTTGGGTTTCATGAAACAACTGATGCATAACCGTGCACGTCCAGAAGGGTCGATCGCAAAGAACTACATAAGTAACGAGAGTTTGAATTTCATCTCTCGTTACTTGCGGGGTGTGGAGACAAGGATCAACCGTCCCTAACGAATAATTGACGGAACATTCTATAATGATCGTGGGCAGGACACTAGATTCCCCAGAATGGAGCTAGATCAAGCCCACACATATATCCTGAGCAATGATACTACATTTAACATATATGCGGCATAAGTATTTAGCCATTTGAATTAGATCATATTACATCACAATAATTATCTCTATTTAACCGTTATAAATGATTCTATTCTAGGCTTCACATCCGATATGTCCAGACTACTCTTAAATGTAGAACAAAAAATAAAAGAGTTATGGACACACACTCTCGACAATTCCCAACATAGCTGAAGGGTGAAGTAAGATCTTTTTTACATATCTGATTAGTATATCAAATATACGTGCTTACCACCAGATATTTAAACTATTTGTTTTATTTCTTAAAGGTTGAGCTTCGGATTACGAATGGGGTTAACCTTTCTGAGAAAGTATGTTTATATGCCAAAGGTCCTTCTAACGTTGTTAAGCATTATGGAGGCTACTACGTTAACGGTTTTAGGTTTAACACCATCGGTTTCAGAGAGAGACGACAAACACAAAACAGCGGTGTGTTCTGTTCATTTTCGCAACTGTCATACTCTAGTTCAAAAGATCTAAATCCGATACAAGGTGAATTCTATTACTACGGTCAGGTAGAAGACATCATGGAGATTTTCTATGGGCTCAATAAGGAAGTCAGACATGTGATGTTTAAGGTTCGTTGGTGTGAGCTGAAAAAGACGAAGGATAACTACGGTTACACACTCGTTAATCTTAACAATGAAATATATCAGAATGAAAAGTACATGTTAGCTGCTCAAGCCAAACAGTACTTTTATGTCAAAGATATAATGAAAAATGACGAATGTGTTGTCCTTAAGAATCCGCCTAGAGCCTACATTCATGAAGCTGTGTCTGACGAAGATCACGATGAGGAGGTTATCTTGGCCGACGAAACAGTTGTTGAGTTTTTCTTGACACAAAATAATAATCTGATGGATGAAATTGCATTAACACGCCCTGATGTACCTGTGATTATATGTGAGCCAAGGCGTAAAGGTAAAAAACCAGTTCGCAGTAGAGTCGATAAAACTATAAGAACAGTCATTTTGTCGGCACGCACACGGTCTTAGGCTAATCGCACACGGTCGCAGAGTAGAGCCTCAACGTCGTCATAATAATGTATCCGTTTGTGTCATGTATTATAGTATTACTTTGATATTATTTGTTTGACTGGTTATCATGTATCAGTTTGTGTCATGTATTATAGTATTGCCTTTATATTATCTGTTTGACTGGTTATCATGTGTTAGTTTGTGTTATGTATTAGAGTATTACCTTTAAATTATCTGTTTGACTGGTTACCATGTGTTATTTATTAATTATTTGCATTATATGCTTTTGTTGGATGCTCATTATATTTTCAAAGTATAGATGACAAAAGGACTACGTAAGAGAGCGCTTGAGAGACTTTTTGGTAGACAGTCTAGAGGCGACGCACATGCCTCTACGTCAAGTATTTTTATTTATTTGTTATATATGTACATTTCTATAAACTATCAATGTGAGCCTAACATTATTTTTTAACATTTCCTACACAGAACGCAGAGATGCTACACATGACTCGCCGCCATAGGACACAGGCAGTGGAGATACTTCACATGATGCGGAGGCACAGGCTGATCCTACACAGCATGCTGAGATACCGTCGCCCCCGCCGCCTCTGCATGCAGATGTATTGGAGGAGCGGAGATATGAGCCGTATAGTGCAGCTGTAGAAGCTGTTTCACTACCACCAGATTCTATTCCAGATCAGCGAGTCCACGACCCGGCTAAGGTGAAGGGGGATTGGGAATCTTATCATGCTTTGTGACCTATCGCACAGCATAGGTACGAACAAGCAAGGTGTAGATGCATCGAACTGAAAGGTGTGAATAGATTTTTATAGTTTATCGGTTATTATTTTACTTTTTATTATGGGTATGGATTGATTTATATGCCACCCGATTTTCATTGTTTCGGAGGTACCAGGCCACCTCCTAGGCGCGGCCGCAGTGCTACCAAGCCACAGAACCTCATCCCTGATATTCATCGGAGGGCTGTGATCTGATGGGAGCACGGAGTGCCTGTCGGGGCATTTACCAATGCTTTCAATAATTTTCTCGCCGCTTTAGCCAGGAGACATGATTTCTTTAATCTTTTTTTGACGTGGAAATCATAATGAATTGATGCGCTGGTGGCTTGTTGGAGATATATATGTGTGAGTTATTAGTTTATTATTTTTTTCCCAGGAGTCATTTATTCGGATTTTCATCATTTGGAGTTATTAGTTTATTATTATGTTTAATACACTGATTTGTATCTCTTTTTTTATATGCTGAAGCGATTTTTCTTCCTTGATGATAACATTTGTGCTTGGACTTACTGCTTCATGCAAATTAATATATCATTAAAGAGGTGGCGATCTGAGGTGAAGAAAAAATATTTCGTGCAAATAACAAACGATTGGGAACGCTTCTGGCATCTTGACGAGCACGTAGATGGAGTAGAATTTTTTGCACTTTGTGATTACTGGGACACGATTGAAATCCAGGTATTATTACCGTAGATTTTTTCATTTTATAAGCTGAATTTCTATATTTTCCTGATTTGACATTGTTTTCTAGGCTCAAGCTGAAATAGCAAGGAGGAATCGCAACGCTCCCCGCAGTTACGAGCATCACGGGGGTTCCAGGTCCTTTAGCCAGCATTATCATCAATTGTCGCTTGAGGTATATAATATATTAGCTTATAAATTGTCAATTTGAGTATACTTTATGTGTTATGGGTGAACAATATATTTGAATAAAATAGGGAAGGGGAGATCTCGGACATTTTGCAGATCGTATTCTGACTTCTTGGAGCCTGAATTACGCCGATGAAGAGAAGAAGGCGAAGAACAAGGATCTGGCTATAAGTAGCAATTCATTTGTATATTCAATTTCATAACAATGCATCATTAAAAATTTGACTTGCCCGGGTTGTTTTGATATATCGCAGGAGAAATTACATGCCAAGGTACATGAGCAAATATCTCAGTCTCTGGTCGGTTCTAGCACTCCGGCCTGGCTAAGTAAAGAGGAGGAGGAATCCATCATCGAGATGGTCATTAGACCGAGTAGGAAGAATAGATACCGGTGGAGAGGATCCGAGCAGAAGCCGCGTGAGTCTAGTAGCACTTACGAGTCTGCAGCACCACCAGGAACACCAGGAAGTAGTTCATATCAAGACTCGATGGAGCAACGGATGAAAGCGATTGAAGATTGGCAGTCACAGCAAACAACATATCAGCGGATTGCAGAGGAAGAACAGAGGCGCCGGGAGCAGCAATAATTAGAGTTCACACAGTTCATGTCGACTCAGTCTCAAGAGGCTCAGGAGGCATATAGGAGATGATTTATGGCGGATCAGGTAATATATATACTTTATTTTTTAAATTAAATGAATTAAATATATTTAATTCTTACTTAGTTATGAATATGCCATGTGACTAAATGATATCACACACATCGATACACACTTTTACATACAAATCCTAACTTTAACCCTAACACAAAGCCCAAAACATATACGTATAATATTTTTATGTGATGGTGGTGTTGATGGTGCGTATGTGCGTAGTGATGGTAGTATTGGTTGGTGAATTGGTTAGTTGTGTTGTTATGGTGCGTGCATGCGCATGGTTGGTTATGTGATCGCTTGGTGGGTGGTTTGGTCATGATGGGGGAGGGGAAGGAGTGGGGATTTGGTGGTGGTGGTGACGTAGGGGGAGGGGGAGGGGGTGTGGAGTGTGGTGCATGCGTGCACACGTGTACGCGTGCGTGCACACGTGCACGCATGTATGCGTGCGTGTATGCGTACACACGTGTATGCGTGTGTGCATGCGTACACGTGTGTATGTGTGCGTGCATGCGTACACGCGTGTACGTGTGTGTGCGTGTGTGCGTATGGTTGGTTAGTTGTGTTGTTGTGGTGCGTGCGTGCGTATGCTTGGTTATGTGATTGCTTGGTGGGTGGTTTGGTCGTGGTGGGGGAGGGGAAGGAGTGAGGATTTGGTGGTGGTGGTGATGTAGGGGGAGGGGGAGGGGGTGTGGAGTGTGGTGCATGCGTGCACACTTGTACGCGTGCATGCATGCGTGCACGCGTGTATGCGTGCGTTCATGCACGCGTGTATGCGTGCGTGCACGCGTACACGCGTGTATGTGTGCGTGCATGCGTACACGCGTGTACGTGTGCGTGCGTGTGTGCGTATGGTTGGTTAGTTGTGTTGTTGTGGTGCGTGCGTGCGTATGGTTGGTTATGTGATCGTTTAGTGGGTGGTTTGGTCGTGGTGGGGGAGGGGAAGGAGTGGGGATTTGGTGGTGGTGGTGATGTAGGGGGAGGGGGAGGGGGGTGTGG